>JARBEQ010259953.1:0-10538 GCA_030265355.1 Tritonia tetraquetra
ATGATGTCATTGGCTGAGACTACTTTACCAGTAGTAATAACTCATTCAGCCCCAAAAATGACTTAGGCAATTATCTTGAGCGTGACAATATATGGGTTGCCGGAAACTGGAGATCAAGCGGAAGCTTCCAAACAGAATAATGCAAAGGGCTATAGAAAATGTAGGCAATAATGCTTACTCGGTGAACAAACAACAAATTCAAATGACAAAAATCATGAAATATGGAAGAGCAATCTCTCTCTAGACTAGACTCTAGAGATAGACACATCATTATGAATGCAATCGGATATTTGATTGAGTTGGAGAAAACGCCACATAAAATAATACCATCGCTTGAAAGAGAGATTCTTTTGTCAATTTCATCGCTGATGCTTTGACAGAAAGCACCCAAATTGTCTTTCAAACTCATGATTGAGTTGAAAACGACATGCGAAGTTGAAGTTTTCCGGCATTAGCAACACGGGTAGTGGTGACGCCCAATCCAAGGGATGTCACTCAAAGAAACTCAAGGGATGTCACTGGAAGATATTCAAGGGAAGCGACTGGAGAAATTACGACAAACCTTTTGTCCCAACAATATTGCTGTTCCTACCCGGGTATGAATTACCGGGTAGCACTCGGGTAACAGGGCCCAAGCAATGATTATATATAGCATCATTGGCCCAAGTACCCGGGTACCCGGCCTAGGGGGGGGGGGGGGGTTGGGTTTTATTATGTTTATGGTTTTTTTGTTTTGTTTTTTTATTAGAGATTTTTTAAACATACTTTTATTTGAACAAAGTGTTAGAATCAACAACAAAATTTACAGAATCACAGCAAAACTTAAAGTAACATGTTTTTATATTCATATCTCATAACACTTGTCAAAATTAATCATTAGAGTCAATTGTTTATAGTATACGTCAATGTATTATGTCATGAAATTGTTTTTGTAACGCGCATTGAGCATTACGCAGTCTTGGTAATGCGCGATATAAATGTTATATATATTATTATTATTAAAGTGATTTTGATTTTACGGATATTTTTTTTTATAAAATATGATTGAATTATATTCTGTAAACGTGTAAAATAACGTATTAAAACAAATTGAAATAATACCAGGGTACCCGAGGGTACTACCGGGTATCCGCAATTTTCTGCAAAACCTGGGTACCCGGGTAATGACTGAGGTCATTGCGGTCAACTCCTTATCGTGGTGGCGTCGTTTGCTGATCTTTATGACCATAAAGCGAAGGTCCTAACATAGTTACTCATGCTTGGCAGCTCAGGTGAGTTGAAGCCACGGATTCCAAAAGCTGGTAGGAGGCCATGATGTGGCAGTACCACCACCTACCTAGGCCACAGTGGTCCCCACTTATACTTATCTAAAACAACGGATTCAAAGTAACTTTATTCACCTGACACCGAAATGTATCTGTATGTGAGAGGTCGAAAGTTTATTGAGCATTGGTTTTCGAGGTAATATTGTTTCTTTTAAATCGTTCCGAACTTCCATACTCCACGCATTCATCACATGAATGTTTCCAGTCGCGAAGCTTGAGGGCCAAAGGATTTCTGAATATTTCTGTTTGGAGTGGTTGTAATTTGATGATTTTGTGCCTGGTGTTCTTTATGTCTATTTTTTTTTGGGTGAAGTGGCCGAAAGTCCGTTGAATATTTTGAATAGTATGAAGAAGAAGAAGAAGAAGAAGAAGAAGAAGAAGAAGAAGAAGAAGTTATTAGCCTTTGCTCCTTTCTGCGCTCTTCTATGGACTGCCAACGTAGATTGACGACACCGCCGATCCGATAGTCAATACGCCAAGAACCACCTCCAGCTAAATTGTAAACGGCATACAAAATCTGGTAGCAATCGGTTCTATGGGAACTGAGAAAATGCGTGATAAAAATCGGGCTTACTCTTTTAGATATTTGAAAAAATATTACATTCGCAGAAATACAATTGATTTGTGTTTTTAGCCAACCGTTATAAACAGGAAGTGGTTCGAACGGAAACGGCGATTTTTGCAAACAATATTTGAAAGTAATGAAAAGTTTTGTGAAGGCTCAAATTTGATGAAATTTCCTTAGTCTGGATGGAATTAATATTTTCGATTTGTATTGTTTGAACTATAGATAATTTTGCACTTCTGGATTACTTTAGGAGACAAAATGCCTTTGGCATTTGAGCCTACGCTCAGTGTGGGTCCCAATTTCTCGGCGTCTGCTGATGGTGAACGATCGACGAAGTTCACAACAGTCCATCACCAAAAAAGGAAGTTTGATCCTAATGTAAGTGTTACCAAACTCGATTAATGTGTAGAAATAGTGAAGCTAGGTAATCTACCATAAAAAATAGGAGTTGTCGCAATTCACTCAGAGTCGGAATCTAGACTAAGTTTCTGTTTATTAGATTTTAGTTTTAGGGTTCAAAGTTCAGTTCAGGGATAGGATCTCATTCATGATTCATAGTAATCATCATAGGGAATAACTTTTGCGACATCGACATTCCTATTCCTCCTATTTTTGATGTTTGTGTTCTCCAAGATTACCATGAAGCTAAGTCTGTGGATGAGCACTGCTGTTGTTTGACCTAATTCAGAGTATCGTTCTGCACACCCGAATGTCACCATCGTGATGGCCATGGTATTTCACACCCGAAGTGTGCATGTACTGTGGTGATACTCGGATAATGTACTGCAGGCGAAGGCTAGGCATCTCGTTCATTGCAGTCTATACTAATAACAGTCAACTCTGGCTGGTTAATCTTAAATGCCAATTTATTTCAACTTTTCCCAAGAAACAAAATTACTTCTAAAAGTAAAGTAAAGTCACTGGTTAATAATTATTAAATTTAACTCACTTCGGATAAAATAATCGCAAAGCAGGTGTTATTGCTGTGCCTCATATTTTTGGTTGTCTTTTTTCTGCTGTCACACTTTGCTAAACGATGATCACATGTCTCCATTGTCATTAGATAGCTAACAATCGCAACGATACAATAGTTGTGGGTCTAGCACTAGCAGACAGCTGCAGTCACCTTTGTTCAATCTCAAGTAGGTTTACGAGGGTAAATTTTCTCCCAGCGCAGCACGGTAAATCGAGTAGGTTGTTGAGTGTAAATTTACCCTTGCATGACATCGACCAGGGTGAGGCGAGGGAGGGAAATGTACTCCCTACGCTAAGCTAGACCCCATCACTTCTATTTATAGAAACTTTGTATCTTCCATTAATGACTGGGGAAAACCAGGGTCGAGTTTATAAATAACAGCTTATAGATATATACAGTGGATGTTGGGGTTTGTCTTTTTCGTGAATTGAAAATAGCGTTGTTTTCATTGTTCGTTGCCACACTCAATAATTTGAGCCAGCGGCTGCGCGCACATTCTTGATGTGCCCAAAACATTCGGTTTGGCGGTTTTGCTTTACATGCGTTAACCTTAACTCATTCAACACTGCATGTTTTTTACGTTTGGACTGACCAATTTATCATAGTTTATGAACTTTGCCCTCCAATAAACAAAACCAGACAAATTCAGTGACTAACCTTGAACTTAAAGATGACAGATGAGCAGTTAATAATAATATCTAATAGAATGGTGATGTTTAGGGAGGGGGGGGGGGGTCTTCTGACAAAAACATTTCTTGCAATTGTTCTTTGAAAAAAGCAAAAGGATTTTTTTTTTTGTCCATATTCTGCCTTTGACTTTGACAACATAAAAAGGATATGGGCCTTGGCTTACGACATTTCAGAGATCCAATGGAAAAGTTTCTTCCACCATTTCTATATTTTTCTGCTTTGAGGACCATAATAATATAAGAACCATTTGGATTTGGTCAACCCTATCACAGCTGATCATTTACAATGGTGTATCCCACTGCAGGGGTCCCAGTTGTGCAGAGGTACGGTTCTTGCCTCAGAAGCGAAAGTTACATGGTTCGATTCCCGGCAGCGTTGGTTATTTTTCTCCGTGAAACTTGATGAAAACCTATGCCACTCCCTTGACCCTATTCAGGTAGGTGGGATCAAGAACTTAGTCCTATCATCAGAGACGGACGATAAACTCAGAGTTCCTGTGTGCACGTTAAAGAACCCTTGGCAGTTAAAAATCGATAAGAGTAGGTTGCGTCCGGGCAAAATTAATTCCTACCCCAAAGGGTCACAGTGGGTTGATCACCTGCTTGACTTAATATCTTGATCCAGAGAAATCCAGACTCATCATTGTGCTGGTCCTACACTGTAATGGTAAAAGGGAATTGGATAAGGAAGAAAGAAAGTGATTACGGCAAAATACTTGTAGAGCCTGTATCCCAATCGAGTCCCATAATCGAAACAATGAATGATGTTTCATTGGTGTATACTGTTACTTTATCTTTAGACCGTAATAATCATTGATGTTGGTCAGTAGAGAATCGTATGCATCAGTTGTGAATAGCGCTGAAAAATTGGAGAGCGTGAGCACTTTCTGACAGAGCTAATTTGGGACCAGAATTTATGTCGCGTAAAACACTAGAGCCTACTTTCAATCCAATGGAAGTTGAAACATCAGACCTTTCTGTGTGAATTTCTTCTGCCCTTGCAGTAGTAGTAGTGGCTGCAGGATATGTAGATGTAACTGTAGGCAGATTCCTAGGAAGCAATGGTTGTTCCTCCCAAGTTAGGTGATGGATAGGAAGAAGAATTAGATCTTACTTTACCTTGAAACCTCGCCTGATTAGAAGAACTGATTTTCAAAGCTTCTATCCTCACCACTACTTTTATCACACCTTGCAACAACCGAGACAAAACATTTCAAAGCACAGCTTGATATGGAACCAGCAAGGGAGTTGATTCAGGGGCAGGCCAAGAACAACAAGGAGAAGAGAGACAGATGGAGATGAAAAGGGAGAGGAAAACTTGGAGGGAGCTGACATCCTTAGTTCAAGACAGGGAGCTGAGAGGCAAAGAAGACAGGGTGTAGAAGATGAACTGAATTTTCTGTATGTTATCCTATTGTGTCTCAATTGTATTGATAATCTATTCAAATTGCCTTCTTTCCATCTCCAGGTCTCAGTTCTAACTCAGTGTAGTCACATAACTAACCGCCCGCGAATCAACTCTGATCGAGTAAGAAGACATTTAGATCACTCGGTTTCTAGTGTAAAGAGTGTTGACTATTCCAGTCTTTTAGATGAAAACAGGTGAGTTTTTTTTATTGCTCATTACATTGTTGTCTGTTAATTGTTATTATTATATTTATTGAAATGAAAAGTGAAGGATAAAATAGGGCTCTGCAGACATGATATGATTCATTTTCCAGATAAGTAGATGAAGGCTTTTCTCAAAAAGTTTACTTACTTGTAACATTTTCATTTTTCACTCACTTCTTTAAATGATGACTATTTGTATGGAAAATGTGTTTTAAAACGAAAAAATGACTGATGATCACTGATGTGTGTTGGGTTTTTTTTTTAAATAGAATTGTTTCATGTTTTTTCTGGTTGTTTTTCTTTTGAAGCACAAGTGAGGAAGAACTTAATGTGTCAACTAGTCCCCAGGGCAAAGGAAGAGGACAGGATGACAGTGAACTTGTGACTCAAACTCCAAAATCTTCACGGAAAGTGATAAGAAAGACAAAGCCACCCAAAATAAAGGTAGTATTATGTTTGTTAAGGAGTATTAGATTCAAGCAGAATCATCCTAAGATTTGTTTCTAATAGAATTGCCCTAATAACCCCCAAAACAAACATAGAATTGGAAATCCACCTCATCTGCTCAGTTTTATTATAGCTCGAGGGTTTACCATCAAGGAACATTAAATATTGTCATTGCCACAACAAATGCTCATTGTGTCATTCAATGTTCAGGCACAGTGGGATGATCATCTGCTTGCCTTATCTACCTGATCCAAAGATTTTCCAGCAATGCTGCCTGGCAGTAACATGCAATATTATTATAGGTGCCAGATGTCCGACTCACGCCTTCGTGATTTTTCATCTCCAGCTTTTTCTTTGACAGAGATGAATACCTCAGGTTTTGTTTGATTTATTTCAAAAATGTATTTCTTGTAATGGCCTGAAAAATGTCTCATTACAACCTCTGATCAAAAGTTATTAAGACCTATCAAGGTCTCAGGCTCAGCATATCATGTAATATGACTTGTGTCTCAAGTAGATCAGATTGCCCTTTTTTCCTCTTAATGTGTTAGACTGTGTGTGTCCAAAGTAGTTAAAATCACTTTTCCAGTGTATCTGGGGAACATCTACATAATGGCAGTGGTGTCAAGTGTCAGATATAGGGATTGAGTGTCGTGCTATTATTTTATAGGGATGGGGGTAACAGTGGGGGGGGGGGGGGTATTATTTTCATATGGATGGGGTAACAGTCGATAAAATGGGTCTCAAATATTTTCATGCTTTTTTTTTCAAATGGCATTTACATCCCTGCTTTAAGAATCTGCTTTTTAATGAGCTTTATTTTACATCGACAGTTTGAGTTAAGTTACGTTTGTGACCATTCAGGCTTTTTGTGTGCTGTCCCATGGCACCCATGTGATGTGGATAACGAGAAAATTGAAAATTTATGTAGAGAAGTTTTTTTCTATTTTATTCACATGTTTGATATGCTTTTGACCTTTTGCTCAGCTCTACCTTATCACCACAAAAAAAAAATTAATCATGTTTTTATCAGTTGCTGTTTTCCATCTGAATTGTTTGATGAAAGGTCCCCGAGTGCTGGATTCCACTTTGTGACCTTGACTTGTCAAACAATAATCAGTCTTGTGCTGTGATGTTATTTAATTAATGGAACTGAATAAAAGTATCACTCGCTTACTTGTGTGACACTTTGGCTAACTTTTCTCATTAATTTTTCCAGTTTCCTCATGGGGAAAATTCGAGACCTGTTGTGGAGTTGTATGATTGGATCATCAAGCCTCTACCTGATCTTAAAGGTGTTTGTGTTGAAGGACAGAAAAAGTAAGTGATTTGATTAATGTGTCATTTGAACTTTATGTAGTACTCTAAAAAAGGAAGACGACCTGCTGGTGTGTTTTGTTTATTTTCGACCAGTGTTTGTGTTGGTCCCTGTTCTGTGCACCTGTGGTAAAAGTTAACAAGAAAGCTATTGATCATTATCGATTCATGTTGAAGAAATGTTCAAGTAGATATAATTATTTTATTTCCATGTTCTACATCCTTCCCTATATCTCCTTTCCAGGGGCATGACTGATTTTTGGCATAGTTCAGCCATTTCAGAGGTGAAGAAATGCAAGTTTGTAAAGACATCCTCAGGCACCTGGTACAGACTACGAGGGAAAATAAACAAGCTATGCACCTTAGAGAATGGTACATGATACTGTCTTGTTTAGAATTTGGATACTTTTTTTAAACCTAAAACATAAGGAAGGTTTAGAGTCATTGATCTCATAAATCTGTGTCAAGGTCTGCTATGACTGACACTGCCAACTGATGCTTTGTTAAACGTTGGGGACCAGCTCATAATATGGCAAGTTGGGTCAAAATGAATTACAATATTATTATAATCAGCAGTTGTGCTAAATTAAACTAAATGATGCAGAAATTAAAGCTCTATCTACTCTGTCTCTGAGCTACCTACCTCATAGTTTTGCATTTAAGGGCATCATTGTTCCATCATCAGACACATGAAATAAACTTATACATTTTCTATTCATTTGAACTTTTTATCATGCAATATTTATATTTTGATAAAAAATGATTGATTTAATGTAACAGAAAAAATTCATATAGTTGTATAGACATATTTTTTTTTTTCATCATATGTTTCGCTGCAATGAACAGGGTGATACAACTTTTCTCTGTATTAAACAATACAACTGAGAATTACTTCTTGGGGGGTTAGAATATTACATGATACATTACTACTTAGTTTCTGATTTTAAAAAGTCTCAATTTATGTATAAGGTGATACACATTTTCTTCAATATATTTTAGGATTTTCTAAAAGTGTGGCGTCTGCTTTTGCTAGTGGATTTCCCTCAAATTGGAAGACCATTCTCCAAAAGTTCTATTCAAATTTGGAACAGAGGTAAGAATTATTTCTTTTACCTAAACATAAAAAAGGGTTCCCTCGCAATGCTTAGATACTTTTGAAAAGCCCTGGAATTTTGTCCTACCAGCTGGATTGAGGGAAAAGAACATTTCCCACTGTTCCCTTTTCTGAGCGGGTATCTTGCATTTGCGAGGCATTTTATGTCATTTGATTCATGTGTCTGATGTGGTTCTTTTGTTATCACAATGTCTATGTCTGGGCAGATACTGTTTTTTTGTCCAGGACTTTACGATTTTATCCCTGAAAAATGCAAAGGAACCCTGGTTCTAGTATACAGATTTTACTTTCACATGCTTGGTTAAGTTGTCACATTTTTTTTGATAAATGCCATGTGGATTTCGTTTTCCTTTGTATCATATCGTTTTGTTGGTGTCCAAAAAATATATTTATGAAGGTTTTTAATTTTTTGAAAATGTGGTTCTGCTCATGTACATCTTACTTACATTGTAGCCTCTGATGATTTTATGAATTCTTCATTCCTCAGCATTACTGTGTTTGATGAACATTCCCTTGTGCAGGGTCACAGTCTGAAAAAGAATGGAGAAATGAAGCCACCAAAGTTACCTGTCAATAAAAAAGTGCAGGACAATGTTGCTGATTTAGACTCAAGTATGTATCTGTTTATAATTACTTACCATTAAATCCTGGCGATTTTGATAAAATGATAATTATTCCTATACTTATTTTGCTATTGACACATCATTTCTTTTTTCGCCCAGAATCTTGTACAATTATATTTTTGTAATGAAATAAATTGATAACCATCAGATACATAAATTTGATTTTCAAGAAACAATTTGCATCCACAGTTTTGACTCCTGTTGGACTTGTCAAACGTTGTAATTCTGCTAATGATTTTACCGTGACTCGAAGTGGTCGTCTGTCGCTTCCCCCTCTGGCACGCTGGCAAGGCCAACAATACATCTTTTCAACAGGAACAAACACTCTTCAGGTGGGATTCCATACAGCTGTGGCAGAGACAGCGCTGTTGAAAGAAACAAAAGATTTTATGAAGGGTTATAAGGTAAATGCATGAAAATAGTACTGTAAGCTGTTTCATATAAGCACATATATGTAAGTAATGTAAAAGATTCTAAATATGTTGATAGAACTATAGAAGACATAGAAAAAATGACATAATACTTTGTTCAATACAGATTGACTGATTGACCTGGGGAAGAGACAATTTTTAGGTGTTTTATAGAGTTGAAATGGTGATATCACTACAATGTTGTTTTTGCATCCGCCTTTGCACTATATTGTCTTATACTTGTCTTATTTTTCTTATCATTCGAAGAAATACCAAACCCTCCACAAAAGCCTCTCCAACAACTCTCCTGGCAATGCATCAGTCTCTGCCTCATATCAAAATCATACATCAAAGTCACCCACAAGCAGTGTACCCAGTAATGCAAAGAAATCTGTGCAAAAAAAGACTTTATCTAGGATAAGTAAGCCAGAAACACGACGTAGATCTATGGCATGCAGTGTTGCGTTAGATAGGCTATCTAAGGATATTGAAAATGTAATCACCCCCAAGAAGAGTGTTAAACAATCAGTGAAATCTAAACCTGTAAAAAATTACGCTGCAGTGGATACTAAAGTTAAAAGTGGCAAACACTCTGTAAGTTCGAAATCTGTCAAAAATAATGTAGAAGTAACTAAAGACATGAGTACATTAACAGAATGTACTTACTCAAGGCAGAAAAAATGTCGTTCAAGGAAAAGCTTATCTTCCTCCAGGAATCAATCTATAGATGTAAATGTGGACTTGAATGAAAAAGCAGATCTTTCAATAACACTGGCTGACACTCTCAATTGCAGTATGGTCCTGAGGAGTAAAAGGGAAATTGCGAAAACTCATGACATTTTTTATGTAGCCTCTAAGGATAGATGTAAGTTACAGTCCTCTCAACAAGAGGAGCCCCCTCAACAGCAATCTGTTTCAAAATCTGTAAAAGGTCACCAAGCTGAGAAAGGTAGGAAGCAGACCAGTGGAAAAAAGAATGGGAATGGCAGGCAGGGTCAGAAAAGGAAGCGTGAATCATCTTTCAGTGAAGACTCTGGCTACTGTACAGTAGAACAATTGGCTGTGACAATTCCACAAGACTCAACACCTAAGAGTTGCCAGAGGCATGACAGAAAAAGGAGAAGGCTTTCACTGCAGACAGAGATTGAATGCAAGAACACATGGAAAAGGAAGGAAAAGCAGCTGTTTGAAAGGTAGGTTGTTTTTTTTTATTAGTATTTGATGGAAACATTTAAAAAGTTTTACAAAGGTTAATCCATCAGAGGGTTTACCAAACCTTAGTAATAGCTACATGATCAACTGACATTTACAAGAGTTGTATTCATATCTTAAAGGTTGTGTTTCTTGTTAAAAAATGTTACCATTCTGATTAAGTATTAAAGAAATAGGTGCTGCTGGAAGTGAAATAAATGAACAAGATGGGGTAGGTAATGTATAAACTTCCAAAAGGGACAGAAC
>JARBEQ010259964.1:0-10538 GCA_030265355.1 Tritonia tetraquetra
AAGGTCTGGGGCTTTCAGAAAGTAAAAATTCGTTTAAAAAAATGCTAGGCGGCCGATATGCCCGGTCACTACTCTAGACTCCCTCAACAATCTACAACAAACAATGACTAATGACTCTTTCCTTTCTCATTTCATATGGTTGGTGGACTGACGCTTATCAACCATTACTGCTTGCGTATGAAGAAAGATATAGCACATAATGTGTATATGTTTTATTAATGTTTCGGAATATTTCACACATGAAATTATAAAATAATGATAAGTACTTACATGCGAGAAGGGAAAATGTTTAGACGATCTTTTCCCGACATTGTTGCGTACACTCTTAGTTTGTAATGTTATTATTTCAAGTCATATGATCATGAATTATGTCCCCTTAGGATAAGGAAGTAATAGTATTGGAGTTATTTTCTCACAAAAAGAGCTCCCGGAAGCTGAAGCATCCATGGTTACAGGACTCCGCTTTTCCTCTAAAAGTGAAGTTGTTGACCTCGTCGTTCTCTAAGTTAAAAAACAAAAACAAGGTAATGCTGAATAAATAAACCGTTATTGCATTTCTCTGTTTGAAAACTATTTCATTATCAAACAAACTGTCATTGTAAGTTAAGAGTTTTAAAAGTTGTCTGGGGAAATAGCTGTTTAGAAGCAGCACCTTGCCTTATATATCTCTGGGTTTAGTTTATGCTGTTTATATTCTCTGTAAATTGTAAAAAAATAAATAAATATTGACGATATGATATGCTATGCTTACACGCCTATTTATTTATGTTGGCGAGCTCTACTGCTGCTCATACTATCTATCACTCTTATGATTTCAAAAATAGCCCTTCATCTGAGAGTGCTGATACTAACTAAACTTACTTCTTGTTGTTGTTGTTGTTGTTGTTGCCACTGGTGCTGCTGGGGCTGTTGATGCTTTTATAACATCATTGAATACCAATACACAAATATGAATGGTAGGAGAACTTAGTTTCAAAGATTAAAACATTTTATTTCACATCGATACAGGAGTTCACGCAACGAGCAAGGTACAAGTATAACAAATTGAACACTGCGATAAGCCTTGGTGACAGCACTATCACACAACTTGCATCAACTACTACTACTACTTGTACTACTACTACTACTACTACTACTGCTGCTGCTGCTGCTACTACTACTACTATCACTACCACTACTAATACTGCTGCTACCAGGTAGTTGTAGTTGTAACTACATACTACATTCCATAGTGATGAAAGTCAATATTTACAAAATCCATGGATATAAGACATGATTCAGGAAATGCACTGGCAATAAGCAATAAGAAATATTTATAGTCACTGCTTACACCTCTCCAGCCTTAATAATAACAATAAAATTTGAAAAAAAAACTGTGCTTGATAAAGGTGCAAGTTGATAATTGCTTCCAGACGTTTTCCTTTTCTTCTTTTTTTCTTATCCAGTTCCCTTTTACCATTACAGTGTAGGGCCAGTACTATGAGGCTGTATTTCTGTGGATCAAGATATTAAGCCAAGCAGGTGATCAACCCACTGTGACCTTTGTGGTAGGAATTGATTTTGCCCGGACAGCGGCCTTGCGGCCTACTCTTATTGATTTTCAACTGTCAAGGATTCTGTAACATGCGCAACGTGCACACAGGAGCTCCGAGTTTATCACCCATCTCCGATAGGACTAGGTTTCTTTGATCTCACCTACCTGAATAGGATCAGGGGAGTGGCATATAGGTTTTCACCGAGTTTCAATGAGAAAAATATCAGACAGTATCGCTGCCGGGAATTGAACCCGGTACCTTTTGCTTCAGAGGCGGGAACCGTACCTCTGTGCCACTAGGACCCCAGATGTTGTCATTCAATGTAAAATAAACAGTATAGGAAAATGGGGGAAAAATTTCAATATAAACAATGTACAATGAATTGTTTTTATTGGTTTTCCCCCATTTTCCTACACTGTTTGATAAATAGTGGTTTACTGTTCTATGAATATGTTATCATTGCTATTTTCCACAATAGAAAGAGGTATTTTTTTCTTTGTAAAAGTTAATCTTGTTGCACTTTTTTGATGAGAGGAAAATTGTGTATTTGAGAAGAAAAGAAGAAGGGATTTAAATACAATGTCAGCGTTAAAGCACACATTGTCAAGTTTGAAGAATTGTGAATGGTGCTGTTATTAATGGTTTGGACTCTAGCTACCTGTGTGATAACAAGGTTGTGTTAATTTATTTTCATTTTTGAGTTATGAAACCAAAGTTGCAAGCAACAATATGTTATATGTTGTCTTTTATGTTTCAGGACCATGTCAGAGCCTCAGGAAGAAGCCCCTGCTGCAGCAGGAGATGAGGAAAAAACATCCAGCACTGAAGCTCAAGAGGGAGGAGCTAAGACAGGCTCTAAACCTCCATCTCGTTCAGAATCTGTCAACTCAGTTAAAAGTACATCCAGTGCTAAAAAAGGAATGGATGAAATAGTGCCAGATGAGAATGCACAAGACAACAGGGTTGGGGATTGGAGAAACATGCGGAGGATCATTGCTGAAGATCCTGAATGGTCCCTTGCCACAGTTCCTCTCCTCAATGAACTTGTTGTCAAACATGTTGTCGACAACTTTGAAAGTAAGACTAGTTTCTGAAGAAACAGCATTTTCATAAAAATGAATTTGAACTATCTTAGTTTTGTGTAGATATATGCTCACACTACACTTAAATTCTCACACACACTTTGACAGTGACAAATGAAATAGGCCAGACCACAGACACATTAATTTATCAAACGCATTACATCATATTTTGAAATTTGTTTGATTCCAACTGTCACTACTACAGATCTGTGTTGGTCATTAATCAGTCATTAATCTTGGAGAGAGTGCCCAAAATAAGAGATGGCAGGCACTCCAACAACCATGAGTATGCAGCTGAAAATGCTATAGATCAAAGAAATACAGGGAAACAGATGATCTGCCTGCTGTCTCCATAGTCTTTGCATTATGGACAATACTTTAAGCAGTGTTGTTAGTTGGTAGACAAAGTTCTGTATCTACTTCTTAGCTACAAAATAAAGGCTGAGAGAATTTGTCACTTCAGGTAGATATTTCGAGATACCATTTAAGATTTAACTCCTTTTCTCAGACAATGATTCACAATTTCCTGCAGCCCTAATTTCAGTGTACTTATGTGTATTTATACAAACAGTGATGTAATGGTTACATACACATATACACACACGCAAACACACAGTTGCACACACACCACACTCATGTGAATGACACATTCGTATACATAATAATAGTTTGATATACCATTCAATATTTGTCATCTTTTCTCAGACAACTCCACCGTCCTGAAGGACCTTTTAACAAAACATCAGAAAAGTGTATTAGAAAAGATTTCAACAGATTTGCCTCTCAAAGTCACAGCACTGTTAGTTGACGATGAAGGATTTTGGCAAAGATGTTGCAAAGCCCGTTGGGAAATATGTGATGTAACTGCATATGGAAACAGTTGGAAACGAATGTACTTTGAAAAGAATTTACAACAAATCATAGAATTGTTTGTTCCAGAGACAACTGATACAGAACAACTCAATGAAACTCTTAAACTCTCAGCTAATTTTATAAAAAAACTAGATGTGCGTCAACTTTTGCCTCCTGTCAGGGAGGCCCCCAAAGGTCCTGATTTTGACGAACAATCTGATGCTGGCAGTGATATTGGAGACGAACCAGAATGTGATCATTTCAACTTTGATCCAGTGTTAAAACAACTTCCATACTTGGAAGAACTTCACTTGACCTATGGTGTGAAAGACTGTGGGATGAATTTTGAGTGGAATTTGTTCCAATTCACCGCCAGAGATTGCTTACAACTCTCCCAGTGTGTGGCTGCATGTAAAACGCTCAAGGTCTTCAGACTTCATCGAAGCAAAGTGGATGATGACAAGGTGGGGAATTACCCAAAACTTTCGTTTTTTTAGGGATTAAACCAAATTGTTTATTTCTAAGAGAGTTATAGAATTTGAAAAAAGTCAATGAAATTTGTCCAGAAATCCAAATAAAATCTCTCCCCTTATCTTTTAAGAATTGCTAGCAACATTCATATATTTCTGCGACTTAGCCATAACACTTTTGTTACGTTACACATGTGGAAACAAAGTTACGTTGGTTAGCATTTATGGGAGACAGAGGACAAGCATGATTCTCAAATATATTAATTTTATTTGACATACAAATCAATCCCTTGAAAATAGTTCATATGATTTTGCCAGTATTAATTAGGATATATTTTTAACATAACCTTTTCAACGCTGAATGTTGAAATTTTACACGACTTATAAATAAATATAAATAAATGCACATGTTCTGTGTTCTTGTTCAGCAAAACAGTAAAAAAAACCCTTATCCTTCTAATCATGAAAAACAGTCATATCCAATAGTATGTTGAAAGTGCCTCAAAACTGCTTGCTCACTCATTTGGCATTTCCATGGGCCATTTTTACTTGCCTTAAGCTATGTAATCATTGAAACAATCCTGGCTATATAAAACAGATGGTGCCTGATCATTACAGATTTGTTGCTAAATGGAATGGCTTTGTCTGCTTTCTTTTTATTGTTATGACTCCTCTCTGTTAGCCACCTTAACTCTTTCGTTATTGTTGGCTGGAATACGGGCATGAGACAGTATGTACCTTGAAATAAAGCACTGTTTTTTTCTGAATTGCATCCTCTGATGGGAATTCCCCTGACGATTTTCCACAGTGATTTCCCTTTGTTTATGTCAGCCTTTACGCTTGGAGTGAGCATTAATAATTTGCACACACATATCTGATCTCATTTAATTTACTGATGTTCTGGGCCTTTTTTTTGCCAAGTTCTTTCAAATACTTTATGGTATCTCATGCTCGTTTGCTCATCTATTGCCTTCATGAATAGCAACAATACAAACTGCAGACTGTTTTGTCATGAAAAGAAAATGCTAAAATTATATAATTTTTTGATGCAAAATTTTGAATCTGTATTTTTAATAATTGGTTTTGTTTGTTATTAAGGTCTCATAAAGAATGGGTGATGAGCAACACTTTCTGTATAGTTTGAATACAAAATATTGTGACTAAGGGTGTTTTGACAGAAAACATTTAGTCTTATAAGTTGCACTAAATCACAATCGTACAGTTGAGATGTAAATTGTTTTGGATATATCAACTAATACATAACTTTTTTTACACTCCTGATTAGCGAAACAGTGCTGCAGGTCCGCAATCAACATTGTGCTTATCAAATCTGCATCTATATCATTTGACAGGTTCGGGTTTTGATCAGCCATATCCTTGATCATCCTGGTCTTGTTGAGCTGGATCTTTCACATAATATCATCAGTGATCGAGGAGCCAGAGCTATCGGCAAATTTCTGAACAATCACAGCCAGCTGGTCAAGCTGAATCTTTGTGATAATCAGATTAGATGTGCTGGGGCACAGGCCATAGCCCATGCACTCACCAAGAATAACTTACTTCAGGTAGGATTTGTTGTTTGCCAAACATGTATACTTACAACCCCTGCTTACTTATTTGATAAGATTGCTAGGATACAAATTGTTTCATAAATGCCATTTGATACATCCCATAGTATAGGTTACAAGTAAGAATTTATAACACTTTGGGTATTTTAAAACTACATTTGTAGAGGCAAGTTAAGTCTCTGTTGTATGTTAATGTTACAGTATTTGTTATTGATATTTAAAGATAGATTGTTTAAAATATATAGAGTTCAGCACTGACTGAAAGAGACTTACGCATCCAATTACTTGACAACTGAAATATCTTTTATGATTTCAGATTCTAAATCTGCGTCTGAATCGTTTGGGAGATGAAGGGGGCCAAGCAATTTGCAGAGCTCTTCTTAAAAACAGAACCCTTGTTGACATCAACCTTGGATCAAATGACCTTGTGGAACCCACAGCTGCAATATTGTCACAAGTTGTGATGCAGAACCAAGTTATTCGATCTTTGGATTTATCTTGCAACAGGCTTGGTCCAGTAAGTCTTTTAACTAAAAACTCCCATGAAATTCAATTACGAAGCAAGAGAGCTGATACATTTTCACCGTGATTCCCATCAAAGCTGCTTTTATTTTATTTATAATGACTGTGATTGAGTCATATACACCCTAGCACGGATACAACAAATACGCATATAATGAAACTAGTGTTATATAGCAAAAGGAATTTTTGGTCCGAATTTTTTGTTATATTATCATTGACTTTGACAATATTCACAGTGGGTTGATCACCTGCTTGGCTTAATATCTTGATCCACAGAAATCCAGCCTCATATTGCTGGCCCTACACTGTAATGGTAAAAGGGAACTGGATAAGAAAAGAAGAAACTTTGACAATATAGCATAATAGCAATATAGTGAAATAAATTGTGCTGACCCTAAAATTTGGTCATATCTGTGGTAGAGTACATATAAACTCTTTATGAAGGTAATTTTTTTTGCATTTTTCGGGATTTTTGTGTGTGTTGGCGCTGAGAGTGCGAGGGTTATCTAATATAACTTGAAATTGTGTCTCTATTTTCTATCAAAACCCAATTAGACCATTATTATACATCAAATTTAAGATAATTGGATGTAGTTTAACATGCACTGAATGGTTTGTACAGATTAATAACATGAAGAAAGACTAAATCAACAGGTGAACATGAAAAAGGAATAAGTTTTTCTCACCTCGAAAAAATCAATTAGCAGTTAAGGTTGACAAAATCTCTGTCATCAATCTTGTAAACATATCCATGCTGAACACTTCACAGAAAAAAATTAAGTTTGCTAAGCCCCATTGCGTGAGAATGTTAGCAGGGCGTAAAATGCTATTATTTTTCTATTAGATTTTCAGCTGAAATCACGCATGTTGCTACAAACATTCACTATAAACAAACAAAATCATCTCCAAACAACTGGTTTACTGCTTGTTACAAAAGTATTAGGCTTTCCAGAAATATAAATACCAAAATAAAGTAAAAGGCAAAGCTATGTTTTAAGACTAGTTTCGAATTAGTGGCATCGTCCAAACCAGCATACAGGAAAATCCACTGGGCAGTTTCACCGTCCAAACCGTCATAAAGAGTTAAAAGTCTGACACAAAGCACATCAAATTGAGTTTAAAGTTCATGTCATCACAGTGGAGGCTGCTGAGAAGTTAAGGACCAAAGGGTAAAAGATTAAATGAAAATGTAAGAACTTCCAGGGGACCAAAAAACGGGCAAAGAATATTTTGGATTAAACTCTTCCTCAGCAAACAAATAACACAAAGATCTGTAAATAAAAAGGCTCAATGGTAAGCAGAAGTGCATTCATTATGATGGAAGGCGTACAGTGGCATATTATTCATTGTGGTTAATATATTTTAAATAAATAAATTTGTTGATCCAAGGAAGCTCAACTATTATCTATATAATAAGGCTTGCATTTACTTTCAGGATGGAGGGAAACAGCTTCAGGAAGGAATGGAGGACAACACAACAATAGTTCAAATGGATCTACGACTAACAGAATGTGGCCAAGAATCAGAATATTGCATAAACCAAATATTGCATCGAAATCAGGAGACAGACAGGGAACAAAGGATTGCAGACAGTGAAGCAATCAATTCACAATACAGAAAAACAAAAATAGAACCGCAAGCCGCTCACCGTTATCAGTTACCCAAAACAGCGATTATTGCATAATTTGAGTAAGAACAGATTTCAGATTCTGACATTTTCAATGTTCTCATACTGTTGTATAATATTCAACGACCAAATTCTCCCTAATGCACTTGTTTATACTTTCAAGATTAAGCACAGGGAACATTCATATATCATTGAATAATAATTGAATTTGAAAACAAAAAATTCTGAAATCTGCTAGGATGACAAATGCATACTGTACAGTCTGTGATATTTAATCATTACACTTTGTCACTTAGTTTTATTTTCATGATGTGCTGATGGAACAAGACAAGTTCAATTGTAAGGTCAACTCATTTTTTTTTTCTGAATTAATTTTAAAAATTGACTTTGTAAAAGAAATGGATGGAAGAATGTGATAATACTATTTTAGAATAATCGTTGATGTCATGTATGGGCAGTTAATATCTTCATTTTTATAGGGCAAAAATAGAAAGCAAATGTGACTTCGTTGGTCAAGATAAAAAAAATGACACTTCAGCTTGCCATTGCCACAGATGACAATACTATAAGCTGAGCTAAAAACTGTACACATCAGTTGCTTGAGGCTCCTTATGTGTCAATTTTTTTTTTATTTCATAAGAACAGATATTTCAATACATTCTTTTTATTTCGTTGCACAAAGGACAAGCAAAACTTGTGAAGTAATGATCATGTTCACATTCCAGATGAGTTTCATTCATCTGATGTTGCCTGTATTCATTTTGTTGGACATATTACCTGTTACTGTTACCTATCCGCTTCGTGCCAGGTGGCACATAAGGCCTCTAAGCTCTCTCCATTAGGCTTTGTTGATGGCAGCAATTTGCACCTGGCTCCAAGTTGTCCACCCAAAGACCTGTCTTTCTGTCCCAACAGTTCTTCACCAAGTGGCTTTAGGACATCCACGCTTCCTTTTTCCTTCACAAGAGCCCACGTCATTGTTATTGCTGTCGTTACTGGGGTCTTTCCTTGGGATGAGGTCCATGTACCTCCACCTCTTTCTACGTAGTTCTTGGCTCTACAAACTAATGCCCTTTGCATAATTTGGGTGTTGATCACCATGTCAACATACTTTGAATTTGATCAATTTCTTTCTTCATATTCTTCTGTTAAATTACTTTTTTTTAGATTTTCATTTATTATATGGAATGCATTAATAACTTATAATAAGCCAGTGCTTTTTACAGGGTTGTTGCCTTGAAAAATCAAGGTGCTCCCTACTAAAAAAAAGTAGAGGGGGAATAAGCCTCGAAAATAATTTGTTAAAGAATTTAGTTAAAGGGCTCTGTAAACTACCTTTTTCTCTCTCTGGGCCGATATGTGACAGAAGCTGTCATAGAGGAAGATCGACTCCGACGACTTAACCACAATTGACACAGAACCTTTTGTCTTGGTTACCTAATGATTGTGGGTTGATCACCTGCTTGGCTTAATATCTTGGCCCTACATCATAATGGTAAAAGGGAATTGGATAAGAAGAAGACCTAATGATCCGAGCTTTTTTTTATAAGAATGAGAGTGAAAAGAAAACACCTGTTACTATACTACAAAGAAACCTATGTGGTGAATAATTATTGAACAAATTAAAAAAATGGAAATGCTGATGATTTATTTTATTTTGTGTACTGATTTCTAAACTTCTACTTCTAGACAAAATATTGCAATGCAATCTTACTTTATCTTGCACAGTATATGTAAGATTTAGGACATATGCATCCATTATAGCACAGTAGGCTGATCACCTGCTTGTCTGAAAGCCTTGGATCCATAGCTTTTCCAGCTCTAGGGTTTGCCACATGTGGCGGGTATGCACTATTTGTGGCAAAACAGGGAGCTGGCCCAGACACTGCCAACGGCAACTCTGCTCACCAAGATAGTGAGTGGCAGATAGCTTGGTAGAGCTTGTGGGTAACTCTCTAGCGAGGCGGAGATGCTGTGCGCAGGTGTGGGGTCGATCCCCAGTTGACGATACTGGAGCTACTTGTTTCCTTATTTGTTTGTTTATAGCCCATGACATAACTCAAAGGGAAACCTGGTCCAGCATTGTCAATGATATGGCCTCACAAAAGGCCCAGAGTTTGAGGCGGACAGTTCAGTTAGTAGAGTACCCGTATGTGGAAAAGGAACAAAAACCAAACTAATACATTTTATCACTTATTCAAATGTCATTGCCTACATACAGTGGAAATTGAATACAATGGCCTCGGATACAATGCAAGCTCGCCTACAACGGGACATTTATAAATCTCTGATTTTTGCTCTCTGTAAAGTATATTAGATATGCTTGTTCACAATGAGATCACATTTCACCCAACTCGGCCACAACGATTTGACTTAGATGCCGCACTGAAACTA
This sequence comes from Tritonia tetraquetra, assembly GCA_030265355.1. Lineage (NCBI taxonomy): Eukaryota > Metazoa > Mollusca > Gastropoda > Nudibranchia > Tritoniidae > Tritonia > Tritonia tetraquetra. Next base: position 10,051 of record JARBEQ010259964.1, read on the forward strand.
ATTACACACCACCAGATTGCACAGTGTTGGATTGAAGGATGACCAAGACATTGTGCCCTGATCATAGACAATAATAATAATAGTTGTATCTTTGGCCATGATTGTCACGTGCATGCAAAAGTGAAGGGATGGGAGTGCTAAAAAAATGTGCATAGGCTTGTGACGTCACACACACTGCACAAGTGGCCAATTTTTACTTTCACTATCCCTTAGTGTCATTTACAATGGGACTCGCTTATATAACAGGATTTAAGCTATTGTCCAATCAATCCCATTGTATCCGATTTCCACTGTACAAGTTTCGATATTGAAATGATATTGCCCCATAACAAAAAAGATCACTTCTCTTTAATCTTAAATGAAATTAGCCCACTCCCCAAAGAGGGTTCATTGAGCAGATAGTGTGGACAAGACAGGAGTTGTGGTCAAGCAACGGTGAACGAGGTGACCAATTGAACGGGTGACAGGTGGGACCTACCCTATCAGCA
>JARBEQ010259986.1:0-10536 GCA_030265355.1 Tritonia tetraquetra
GAATTTCCGGTTTCGTCTTTTTCGTGGATTAAAAGTATAGTTTTTCATTGCTTGTTTACCTTCGGCTCGTTTTCGCTTAGCCAACGCCTGGGCACACTAAAGTTTATGCAACGTGCGGTAGCAGGGTTAACTGGTATTACGTGGATATGAAGAGAGCAGAGAAGCCCAATACACGCTTTGGGTGTACAAATGATAACCAACTTTATTTCTACTCAGACATGGACATCACGACACTCGTGTAATCGAGTATACATTATTGATCAGACAATGCAGACACAGACTACTTGAATACATGACACTAACTGCAATTGATAATAATATTTTTTGGAAAATTCAGTATAGTTTGAGGATAATTGACATAAAAACGAAATTCCATTTTTTTCAAATTTAAACAAACAAGGACATTTTGAATTCACCTGTTTTTGTTTACTGTTGTGAATAACACTTTATGTTTGTAGCCACATACTATTGTTTTTGTCTGTTCAAGTTGTCTCCGTTCATAGGTATAGTAAAATGACGTCATTGATTGGGCAATATTCATGTCATTGTCATGTGTCAACGCCATGGTATACAATATCACACTAGCACATACTGTTTGGAGGAGTCCAAAAATAAAAACCAAACCAGTCAGTCAGAGTAAAACATGCTGTGTGGATGCTTTGTTTCTCTGTCTTAAGATTTTGTAATGAGATTTTTTCAATTTGGGTTGATTAATAATTGATTACAGTACAGTTACATCATGTTCCTGGTGCTTTAAGCAACGACGGGTGTCCATGCTGCAGGAATGGAAATGGCGACTATTAAACTTAGAGGGAAATGTTTGTTATCTGATAGTTAGTTTTCATTGCAAATTTGCGGGATCTCACTCATACATATATTTAATGATTTTTTTTCTTTAGAAATTGAAGATGCAGTTCGAAATCTGCAAGCAGAGAAACAGAAATTGATAGCTGCCTCCGAGCCAGAGGAAGAGCTTGTTGGACTTGGTTCGGAAGGACACTATGATACAGACATTTATGGAGGAACTCGCTATGAAGGGGGATATGTCACATCAATTGCTGCTAATGATGACATGGATGTAAGTACACTTTTTTAGTATTTTCTGTTTATTTTAATACCTGAAATTGAACTTTCATGATGCTTATTTTTTGCAAGCTTTCAACAGTCTGTGTTCTAATTAGATATTTGTGGTGTACACACTCAAGTGGCTTTGTGGTGTAGCAGTAACGCTCTCACTATGTGAGTAGACAGTTTTGGGTTTAAATCCCGACTTTGGGATTTTTTCCGTGGCTCTGACCCTGTGGAGTCCTAGTCAAAGATGGACCATAAATAGGAGGTCCCGCCTTTGAATAAATACTTACGTCAGGAGCGTGAAACTAACAACTACTTGTACACCCTCACATTCTTCCATTAACTAACCAGTGTATTTTGAATAAAACATTTTTTTCAGGATGATGATGATGTTGGTGCTGTTTACCACAAGAAGTCAAGTTATACAGCTCCTCTTAATCTTCTTCATGAAGCCTCAAATGATAAGGTTTGTTTGTGTTCACTTTCATTTTGTTGAATTCATATTGCTCCTTGAATATTTGGATCATTCCAACATAACTGTCATTTATAGTAGAAACTCTTATGCTTTTCAGCATGGTATGGGTTGGATAATTTGTTCACACAAACCTTTTGCCATTCTCTTTATAATGCCACCCAACTTTCCTTTAGTCTCAAGGATCTGCAGTTACTGCCCTGCAGCCTACTCTTATTGATTTTTAACTGCCAAGGGTTCTTTAATGTGCACACAGGACGTCCAAGTTTATCATCCGTCTCCGATAGGACTAGGTTCTTGATCCCACCTACCTGAATAGGATCAGGGGAGTGGCATATAGGTTTTCACCAAGTTTCACGGAGAAAAATAACTGACGCTGCTGGGAATCGAACCATGTACCTTTCGCTTCTGAGACAAGAACCGTACCTCTGCGCCACTAGGACCCCCAATACTGTCATTATGTCTTGCTGTAACATGGATAGTTTTCATGCTGAAATTTTCAATTTTTCTCAATATCACTGAGATTAGAATTTATGCGATGGAATTGTTTAGGGTGTTTTTTTACATTGATGTTGACAAATTATGTTCTTAGTGGGAATTTCATGAATCGTTATTGATAATACATTCTTTTTTGTTTGGTCAGGACTTTGATCCAATGGCAGAGCACCGGATACCAAAGATTGCAGACAGAGAGGGTGACTATCGGGCTAAACGGCGTAACCAGATCATGTCCCCTATCAGAATTGATCCTTTTGCTGACGGTATGAGATTTTAAATATAATGTTAACATTGCGGTTAGATTATTCAAGTATTGGTTTGATTTCAATGTTTAGATATTTATTTTGTTTGTAAGGGGATCTTCAGTACCTTAGCCAATGATGATTCTTTGATGAAGACAGCGATGATTGCTTGAAGCCAATTTTTTAAATATATATATTTACTGTAGTTAAAAAACTTATTATAACCACATTTTATTGGTAGTATGAATCCAGATAATACAGATAAAACAAGTCATGTCGAACATAACTTTATTATTCATTTTGATTATATCTGTCATTGGGTGACAGTTAGATACCTCGTACTCGAACCTCATTGAGTGAACAAAGTAAATTTATTCACATCAATCTTTTATCACTGTTTTACATGTTATGAAATACAAACTCAAATTGTCTACTCCAGTTTTAATGTTCACCAATTGTTCTCTCCATTGTCTTTTGTTTTGTTCTTGCTTTAATGATATTTTGGGGGTTGTGTCTCGTTTGATAAATGACTGGTATTTGTTGGATGATTTTTTTTACCTGCAGCATTTCTGTCTTCTTATATCCTCTGTATTCACCAATTTACTCACCAAAAACCAGCAACCTAATTCAAACACATCATTTCCCTTTTTAGCTATGGTCTAATGCTGTGGAAGACCGACAGAAACTTCTGAAAAGTTCAGCATAGCTCGATGGTTCGGGTTTCGTCTAGAGAAATTAAATCTGAGTGGATGTGTGTGCTATTTACTGTAAATTGTACTTGAAAACTACTTTTTTTTCCTAATATGATTTAAGCCATGTAAAAATATCCAGTAAGATAAGATAAGGATTATTTCATAATTATCATACCATTGTAATCAGCTACTTTATTTTTTTGATTTTAATGAAAATCTTAGAAAACTGAAGTTGTAACAGTGAAGTAAATGTGTGACTGGTACTATGATCGTGGTTGTTTAGGCCTTTACGTTTTCTCAACCTGTATCACTTATCACTAATGAAAGGCTTATTTTAGGTTTTCGACGACATAGTTTACAGATGAGCCAGCCTGTCTGTGACATCAAAGCCCTTTTGTACGTATGGGTAAGGTTGTTAAAAGATTACCTAGTTCTGGCAAACATCAGGTGTATGTAGCTCATACAAGAAATGTCAAGATTACTCAAGTCGAAGGAGCATGGTGCCAATCTATCGTACCAAGGTAACATCCTTATCTGAAAGGTTACTGACTTAAAATGTTTCAATTCGTGACTGAGGTGATAAAAAATTATCCCGAGCTGGAACTATTGTGATAATGTAACTAAAAAATAATCAGTTTGCCAGAACTTTGTATATCTCCAAAATCATTATTGTTGCCATCGTGTTGAGGTAATAGTAATGATTTTCAAATAATTGGAGAGTGTGTAGCTTCATTGTCCTCTTTACCCCAGCAATTTCATGATTTGATTTTGTTTTAAACTCTTCTCTTATCTCCTTTTTATTTTTCATCAAAGTCACCCGTTTAATGCTCTTTTTTTTTTTTTTGTAAAGTCAGAGCTGCCAATTCATTCGTACTGAACTTTGTATCAGATCATATTGAATGACATGCTCTGAGTTGGCAGGTCTAATAAACATACACTCATCTTATTGCTACATGCTCTCCAAATCATTGTTCCGAAAGTACAGACAGAGACAAATGCTTCTGCTTGAAATAAATCTTTGATTTATCCTGTGGCTGTTTCGTTTTTCAGTGTCATTGAATCATTGAAATGGAAAATAGATTTCCTCCTGAAATAGAATTGCTTTGTATCTGTCTGTATTGTAATGTTTAGATCATTTTTCTATTTTTCTACTTTCATATATTGACCTATCACTTTTGTCACGGCTTTGTCGTGACTTCTTTTATTTTTTCTCGTTGTAGGTGGCAAAACTCCAGATATCTCTCATATTGGAAGAACATATCAAGATGTTATGGCGGAAAGGGCAATTAGTAAAGAACAGGTCAGTGATCAAAATTTAATAAACTTTTTTTGGACTGCCCCTCTTTGTTGGATCCACATATTTTCTCGACTTAATACTTTGATGTACCATGCCCTGCTTGAAAATTACTTTGGGGGAGAAATGTATACAATTTTCAATTAATAGGCCAAATATCAGTGATATACATGAATCTCAACTAGAAATAGACATCATAGATGTCAAAGATTGGCTAGAAACTTGTATTGATCAGACCAGCACAAAATCAAGATTATCCAGTGATTAAGTGTTTTTTAAAAGAAATTAAGATAAAAGATTGCCGACTAAGCATGCAATGGCACCTGAGTTGAAAAAAAACTGTCACAAAAATGACAAGAACCCACTTAGCTAGTCTAGACTGTCGATTGGCGTGATGGTACGGCAAGGGAAAATACAAAAGCCAGCCGATCGTCATGATGATATAGTAATTATTACAGCAAAATGTTAAGAATTGTTTGTGCTTATTGCTGCTTGGTTTTTTTGACCATCCAGAAATGATCTTTGCTCTGGATAATAAACTTTTTATTATAATGAATAATAATGCCATGCCATCACTTCATTTATCAATGATTTAAAAAATAAAAAAATTTTGCTAGTATTTTGAAGGGATTTCATTGGAGTTGTTAGAGGGATGTAGCAGTAATAGTGAGCCCAACTGTTGTGATTCTGAACGATATCAACCAGAGAAAATATATAAACATATCTTATTTTGTTTTTATCTGACAGTTACAAATAGTACTTTCGATTCAAAAACAGGGTGAAACATGACTCAAACATTACAAGAATCGTCAAAAGTCAGAATAGATTAGACAAAAACATACTGGAAACTCAATAACATTAAAAAATTAGATTTATTTTGCGAACGATGGTTTTGGCACAACTCAGAGTACTACATAAAGCACTTGATAAAAAGTAAAAGTAATTGAAGTTTGATGATTATCATAGGCTATTACTTTCGTGATTTGAAGGTATCGAAGGCTGAGATGAAAGTTGTAAGAAGACTAATAAATATGTAACACAAAAAGAATTTTTATATTTTGACTGCTCTTCACAGGCTGGGTTACGTCAGCAAATGCAAGAAAAAGCGAAAGCTGGAGAGTTGAAATCTGTGAATGGATCAGATGCTCAGCAAAAACAGGCAGCTAAACGGCGGCGTTGGGATCAAGCTGGTGGAGATGACACACCTTCAAAGAAGAAATCATCCTCTTGGGATGCAGCAGAAGCTACCACTCCTTCTAACAGTCGATGGGATGAAACTCCGGGTAGACCCAAAGGTTTGTAGGAAGATTTATTGACGTTGTGTATTAATCATCTGCTTTGTAATGATAACTAAGTATTAGAAAAATGTCACTTTGATTAAGAAGTTTATTCTGATTAAGTAAAGCTTGCTGTTTTATCAGAAATATATATGAATCTATGCTGGAGTTCATGTTACCTGGAAGGGTCTGTCATAGCATTATTTTTTTTTCCTTTGCCGTATACTTATTAGAATTGTTTTTGTTTTTTTTAGGTTCAGATACCCCAGGAGCCACCCCAAGTGCAAGAGCATGGGATGCCACACCTGGTCATGCTACGCCTGGGGCAGCCACACCTGGCAGAGGGGATGAAACACCAGGACACAGGACCACACCTAGTGCAAGGAAGAATAGATGGGATGAAACACCAAAAACTGAAAGAGGTATTGAGTCTATTAATACTGAATTAATTTTGAAGTGGAGTAATATTAACACTTCGAGTTTGAGTGTCAGAATTTTTTGCCTTTTATATCCTGTTTATTATTACATTCGTGCTTTGAATTGTTTTGTTTTGGGGAAGCAGGGGATTAGCCCACTGTACCCTGAAAAGATGATGAAATTGATTTCAACGTATCACTATGTCCCAACGTGAAGTATGATTGTTTTAATGCCGTTGGCACACTCATACATTTAGCATTTTCATTAAATTTTTTTGCTCTCCTTTCTCTCATTAAGGTAAAAAAGTAAAGAAAATGTAAAACTTCCAAGTGGACAAAACAAAATGACACAGGACGTTCTCTCATTAAAAAAACCCAGTATATTTTTGTTTGTTTTTTTTGTTTTTTTTGCCTTGATGACTTTGCCCATTACATTTTAAAATCAATCAGAAACTCCTGGTCATGGCAGTGGATGGGCAGAGACTCCAAAAACTGACAGAGGGGATTTGATTGAAAGCACACCTACTCCAGGCGCCAGCAAACGCAGATCTAGATGGGATGAGACCCCTGCTGCCACTCCCTCAGCTATGACCCCGAGCATGACACCTGGTGGTATGACTCCCTCCATGACTCCGCAAGGAATGACCCCTGGTGGAATGACGCCCAGCATGACCCCGAGTGGTGTCACCCCCACTGGATCCAAAGCCATGGGCATGGCAACCCCTACTCCTGGCCACCTGATGTCTATGACCCCGGAACAGATCCAAGCCTTTTCTTGGCAAAGAGAGATAGATGAAAGAAACCGTCCACTCACAGATGACGATCTGGAGGCTATGTTTCCACCAGGATACAAGGTGAATAAAAAGTAAAATGAGATCGTAACAACATTGTTAGAAATATTTCAATATATTGATACATTCCTGAGCACCTTTTTTCATGGCTCGCCTCGCAGCTATTTATAGACCACACATTGTGAAACACTTTATGATCTGATCCATATTTCAGTCTGACAAAAACAGAATCCAAACCAACATTCTGTCGTGATTGTTGAAACAGCTGGGATGTTTGAATGTTGACAAAAGTGATAAGTTTACGATGTTAACTGTGTGAACATGAGTTTTGTAGTTTACGCGCAGGTTATTTTTACACTGGAAATTAGGTCATACGGTTTTTGCAAGGTACTTGGCTGATAACGCACAAAGATTTTTAGATTATGTGGATTCAGGACAGGATTGTGTTTAGTGACAGCGACAGAACATTATTCATTATGAAAGCAGTGAGGATAGTTACCATATAGTTGAATATAACACTTAAATTGCATTATGAGAAATATATGCTCAACATAAAGTCTTGACTAAGAAGAGTAGATGCAAAAAGTAAGTCACGAATTTGGCCCGGTTGAAGTGAGGATAACAGTCTGGCAGGGAGAGTTTAGACAAGTTCCCTATTAGCTCGACCAAGGCTTTGTATTCCTATTTAGTGTAGGACCAAACCGCTATCATATATATTATGGTGGAATTGGTGCTTGTGGCTCTGATAGGTGTGAGATTTCTTTGATTTTTGATAATGCATGGCTTTGACACTTTATTTTGACATATTTTTAACGTAAATTTTATGGCTTTCATATATTCATATTGAATTGACTCCTTATTTCAGTACATTAATAATATCAGCTTGCTATTGATTTGTAGACGACTGTCAGTTATTAAATAGTTGAATTTTGAATTATTCTGACATTTGTTCATAGGTTCTCCCTCCTCCGGCTGGATATGTCCCCATCCGAACTCCTGGTCGCAAGCTTCTTGCAACGCCCACACCCATGGCAGGGACACCCATGGGTTTCCGTATGCAGACCCCTGACAACAAAAGTAGCAAAGACATGATTGTGGATATGCAACCTAAAGGAAACCTCCCCATGATGAAACCAGATGATATGCAGTACTTTGACAAACTGCTGGTAAATTTGAAATTATTTATACAGCAAGGGATTTATTTCATTCTTCTAGTTTTGAAGTTTCAATATTCAGATTAATGACAATGTTTTGTATTTGAAATGTATTTTTATATTAAGAGAAATATCCCTGAATACCAAAGTAACTAGTAAAGAGGTACATCTACCCTATTCTGTTTTATGCATGGACTTTAAACAAAAAAAAAACAGGGGGGTGTCACAGTGCAGAACACATTAACTTTGTGCGCAGAAGGTCCTGGGTTCTAATCCTGGTGGCAACTTTTTGTCATTTAGTCCTGGACTATAAACTGGTGTCCCTTTGATATGACATATTATGATGTAGTAAAGTTACAAGCTCCCTCTTGGTGCAAAAAAAAGCACAAGGTGGGTGGGGAATGGTATATCAAAAACAGCGGGTGGTAGTGCCAGGCTGGCAGACAACGTGGCGTTTCTCCTAATGAGGGGGTAGGTGGGGAACATGGTGGTGAGAAACGTGGATTGAGGATTGGCAGTGTTTGTCATCGGTAGGCGACTGGTGGACAGGGCAAGATTTGAAGCAAGTGGGGAATCCGGCGCTTGCTACTCATTTGCACTAAGACTATACCTAAATCACAAGCCAATAAGTCATTTTATTCATTACCCAAAAAAACCCACTGGTCGTCCGTTAATAATTTTATGATTAACCGATTACCCTCAAGACAGTATAATGTTGAGTACGTTCTGCCTAGTTAATTTGTATTATTAATTTGTTTTTCAGGTAGATGTTGATGAAGAGACCCTATCTCCAGAGGAACAGAAGGAAAGAAAGATAATGAAACTTTTATTGAAGATTAAGAATGGCACACCTCCAATGAGAAAAGTAAGTTTTATTTATAGATTAAACTTGTTTTCTCTCCTGACTTATCATCCATGTGTACACTACTATTTTATGATTATTGTTTAGAAATATAATTATGATCACATTGATAGTTAATGATAATTGCATTCTATTAATGGTTGCTCCGGGAGTAGTTTGTTCTGATCTTTTCTAAATGTTATGGTACCTGACCACAAATAATGTATTAGTATGCTTCTTTATTTGTGTTGATATTGTTTATTAGAAAAAATATAATAGTATTGTTTAATATTTCAAACCTTTTCTTATTGTCCAGGCTGCTTTGCGTCAGATGACAGATAAGGCCAGAGAGTTTGGGGCAGGTCCTTTGTTCAATCAGATCCTGCCCTTGCTTATGTCCCCTACTCTTGAAGACCAGGAGCGCCATTTGTTAGTGAAAGTCATTGACAGGATTCTGTACAAGCTTGATGACTTGGTCAGACCATATGTCCATAAAATTCTTGTAGTCATAGAACCTTTGTTGATTGATGAAGACTATTATGCTAGAGTGGAGGGGAGAGAAATCATTTCCAATTTGGCCAAGGTGAGTATGTATGTGTTTATGTCATTAACTCATTAACTCATTGGCCCTTTGAACCCCACCCAGCCATTCATGTTTGTTAATGTTCTGTTTTTTCGATATACTGAGGGGGAACAACTGACCTGTATATATATACAATATAAATATTTAGTTTAAGAAATTCTGACCGTTTTTATGAAAGGGGTTGGCATTTCTGGTTTTAAGGGATAGTACTTAATGAAATCTGTATGTTGCATTTCCTTTTTTGGGTCTTTTGAAAGTATTGATTATGTAATGTTTCTCAATGGCTATCTTAAAGTATCCAAGATACGTTGAAAAAGTTTCACTTGTAAGTCTTGTGTAAATGCATGCAGAAACATTATTTATTCATAATATCAACCTTTATGTTAACTAATTCTCATTTATAAAATAATTAAAACTGTTATTGTATGATATGGTGTAATGTGAAAGCAATGACTTTCTATTCTCAACAGGCTGCTGGTCTAGCCACCATGATTGCTACTATGCGTCCTGATATTGACAACATGGATGAGTATGTTCGTAACACAACTGCCAGAGCCTTTGCAGTGGTGGCGTCTGCCTTAGGCATCCCCTCTCTCTTGCCCTTCCTCAAGGCTGTGTGTAAGAGCAAGAAGTCTTGGCAGGCCAGGCATACTGGCATCAAGATTGTCCAACAGATTTCCATCCTAATGGGCTGTGCTATTTTGCCTCATCTGAAGAGCTTGGTGGAGATCATAGAACATGGTGAGGACTTGATAAACAAGACCATAATCCAGTGGTTCTCAACTCGTTTCAGGCCATGGACCACCAGCCCAATTAAAATAATATTCGTATTGAATATTCAATAAAAGTATATGCATCAATTTCCAGTTAATCACCAAATATAGTGGACCACTCAAAAAGTCACCATGCTGCCACCAGTTGAGAACCACTTCCTTAATCAATACAAAAGTCAGAGAGCAGAGGTTTTAATACTCCCTAAAACACTTTTTTCTCTCCGTGAAAACTGAAATGTGTTATACATGAATGATTTTGTAACGCAATTTAGGTGGAAAGAAGGTGCTTATTTATCTATTTTACATTTAAAGAATTTGTCGGTCATAGAATTCTCATTAACCGTTTCATGTTAATTCTCCAAGGTTTGGTGGATGAACAACAGAAAGTAAGAACCATCACTGCCTTGGCCCTTGCTGCCTTGGCAGAGGCTG
>JARBEQ010259997.1:0-10535 GCA_030265355.1 Tritonia tetraquetra
TTGATCTTCGCAGGAATTTCATTTCTGTTGCCTGTAGTTTGCTTTTATCTCTACTGTCTAGTGTTCATGATTCACTTTCATTTATCAAAGTTGGATAAAAGAATTTCCAAGTTGGCTATACACCTTTGTTGCTTTGATAATTCTCTGGCTTATTTCTTCTTTCAGACTACCATTTGACTTGATCATTACTCTTTGGTATATATAGCTATCAACCTGTTCCAATACCTCTCCTTCTAGATTGATTTCATGTTTATTTGGTTCGCTACCAATTAGCATAGCCTTTGTTTTCTTTGAATTGTTGAGTATATTTATGTTGTGCTTTAGATCTTGTGGAGATTTTTCAAATATCACGAAGTCAACTGTAAATGTTAACATTATTAGCGGAACTGATATTAATTTCCACATTCGTACTAATCAGAGTTTTATACCTCTGCATTGCTTTGATATCGAATCCATTAGTATCAGAAACAACAATGGACTAAGGATGCAACTTTGTCTAACGCCAACATCTATTTTGAACTCATTTGTTGTTTTACCTGCAATGTGGACAGTGCTTTTAGGATTAACATAAATTGATTTGACTGCCTCTACCAAATTGTTATTGCCATCATGTTCTTTGAGGGCTTTCCATAACTCATTCCTTTTCGCAGAATCAAATGCCTTTTGTAGATCAATAACGCAAGCACGAACTTTCTTATCATATCTATATGTTGCTTCACTTAATTGCCTGAGTGTATGGATACGGTCCTGTGCACTTCTTCCTGATCTAAATCCACTTTCATACTCTAAAAGTTTATCTTCTTCTCCATTTCTGAGCCTATTTTCTAAGATCCTAGCATAACGTTTTCCTGGTACACTGAGTAAAGATATCCCTCTATAGTTTTCACATTGTATTGCTGATCTAATTTTATGAATAGGGATTATTGTACTCATTTTCCAATCTTTATTTTAGTTTTATAAGCTGCCTGACATAGTCTAAGTGATACTTTATCTGCTTCTATGCTATGGTTAACTATCGTTTCTGGATAAATTCCATCTGCACCCGGGGCTTTCCCAACTATCATTTTCTTCTTTGCACTGCCATTGCTATTTCTCCTTCATTATTAGTATCTACTACCATTTTCATTAGGACTGTTATTGTTATTTAGTCTGTTGTTCTCTGTATTTTCTATGTTAGTAAAGTTGTTTGGGCTATGTAGAATTAAAAAATATTCTCCCCACACTTTAGTATTTCATCACTTTTTTTGTATATTCTTAACATGTTTTATTAGACACTGACTTGCTCGTCTACACCTCTTTACAGCTCCCCAAAACAGTTTCTGATTTTCTCTGAAATTTTCTCCTAACTTTCCTCCAAATTTTTCCTATTGCTGTAGCTTGGATTTCCTAACTTCATCCTTTTTAGTTTATAGGCTTCCATGTCTTCATTACTTGTATCTTTATTGTATTACCACGCGATGTTCTTCTCTTGACTGTTTACTATAACATTCCACCAAGCAGTCCTTTTATTATTGCTTCCTACTCCTATAGCGTTTCTTCCACATGCGTCATATGCACTCTCTGAATTTGATTCATATCTTGACCAGATACTTTCTACATCTTCTCTATCTAGTCCTGTCTGCCTATCTTCAATCTTTCGTTTAATTATGTTTTGGAAAGTGCTTTTAGTAGTTCTGTCTCTCAATTCTTCTACTTTTGATTTATATATCTTTTGTTCTTTCTGTCGATTAGGTTTGGTTTTAAGAGCTAAGTTGAATTTTCTACTACTAGAAAATGATCACTGTATATTTCTGCTCCTCTTTTAACTCTGACGTCATTGGTATTATAAAATAGATGGCCACTAACTATTATGTAATCTATTATTGACTTGACGTCATTGGTATTATAAATAGATGGCCACTAACTATTATGTACTCTATAATTGACTTTTCATTCCTATCTTCTGAAAGTCTGGTCCATTTATGAAAATCTTTGTGTTTGAAAAAAGTGTTCGTTATTTTAAGGTTATTTCGTATGCAGAAATCTTGTAATACTTCCCCATCAGCACTTTCTGCATTTTCACCTTCTTTACCTATTGCTCCAAAACATTTTTCATGCTTATTGCCTACCCTAGCATTTAGATTACCTGACATTATTTTTATTTTTTTTATTATTTCGTCTGGTGTCATCAGTAAATGTCTTCTTTTCCATTCTTTAATGCATCTTCGTTTGGACCATAGCAAATTTCAGTCACAGAGTTCATATACATTGTTTCATATAATTAAGCTTCTCCTGCTGTTGCTCTTTCATTAGTATTGACACCCGAATAGATAAGTGTATGGCTACCTAGATTCTCTATTCCCTGGCCTTTCTTTTTAGTTTGTTATTCCTAAACTATCTATTTCCTTCTTTTTTTTACTTCGTTTACTAATTTTATTTCTTTACTCTTAATGGATCTGGTAATCCATGTTCCGATGTTCATAGTCCTTTTCCATGCGGGAGTCCATCGTGTAATCAATCCTTGAGTCGGGCACAAGTCGGGCACACTCCTATTACTTTGAATCCATTTGATTCAGGCAAGTAGGAGATTACCGCACTGTTCCCTAGATAAATGATGGGGTTGCCACCTCAGGGCCCCTTAGCAATTTCTGTGATCTTTTGGTCTGGATCTTCATTTGAGACATTCCTCTCTTGATAAAGCCCTCACAATCGTTAGACCACAATTACATTTATAATACATAATCATACATGAATCCAACAAAGTTACAACAATAGACAGCATGCTAGGCGAAGTGTCTTGCTCAAAGGAAATAACTAAAAATAACGCAGCTAGCACGATTTGAACCGAGTCCATCGGATTACCAGCCAACAACTCTACAGCTGAGCTAAAATTATTCTTCCTCAGGTGACAAACAAGGATAGAATAGCACGGAAAACTGCCCTGTAGTCATTTTGATAATGACCGTTCAATTAAAAAATATCCCAGTCAATGTCCAAAGCAGTGGTAGACCCCCATTTTATGCCATTACAACAAATGCTCAGACTCTCCGATAGAGAGCCTCCCTGGACAGTTAAATGTTAAAAGAAGTGGTGCATCTTTAAATGCTTGCTGGTTTGGATAAACTACAACCACATGGGACCCTAGAAGGAGGGCGCAGATGAGCCGACAAACGAAAAACTGGTTACAGAACATCAAAGACTGGACTCCGATATCAACTAAAGACAGACTTGCATGGAGAAAGATGCATAGCTGCCTGCGTTGCGCTCAAATCCCCCGACGACGAGGTCAAGTAAGCATAAAAAGGGAGACAATCGAGGAAATACAATTTCTCGAAAAATTAAATGAGTTACTTCTCTTAGAACACAATATATTACACCTGTTTGAGATTACAATCAAAACCGTTTAATGTAATTTTATCTGTAGATATTATACACGCGTAAACCAACCATCTTTAATTCTAAATAATTAGAAATAACATACATGGCTCAGTTTCCATAACCACTTTAAATTACGATTTGATTCGTTATATTCAAGACATCAATACAATTTAAACTTTTTACTCTAAAGGGACCGCTGTGTAATCTATTTTTTTTATTTAAATGAATGAATCACAGAAGAAAGCAAATATAACAATCAATATGTAAGAGATTTTTATTCATTCCTATTTTTAAATTTCAATTTTTCTATACTTTAAATGAATGATAATTAGGTCTATAGAGTGTATTGCAAATATAATCAAATAATTAATGGAGATCAACCTAGAACCGGATGTAAACACTAAACACTGCAACTCGAATGTTGTTTCAAAAATGTCGAAATCCAAGTCCCCTGCTGCTTCAGAGACTCTTGACAGTAAGTCTTGATTTGACGGCATATTATGAAATTTTAAACAATAAACAGATCTGAGAATATTCTATTACCAGGAATCTGTCACTGTTCTACTTTAATTTTTACTGTCCTCATACAAGAACATCAACAAGAGCGGCTGTCTCCGCTACACTACAAAAGGGGAGTTCAATATTACTTAGACTGTCTAGTCTAGTGATGTGGAATTCTGGGAATACGTCTAAATATTATGGTTATTTTTCTTTGTATAGACCATGTGACATCTCTATTTTTAGTTTTGTTTGGGATTCCTTAGAATCCGGGGCTATTCGTAGTTTATTTGAGTGCGCAATAGGGGGAACGCTCTCAAACAGTGATGCCCCCTATTGTACAGTGCCTAGAAACCGTTCTTATAAAGTGAATAAAATAAAGCAATTATTTTAAAAGATGGACCGTGGCGTTGACATGACAACCCTGCTTGGAATAAATACTGACCAATGTTCTGTTTTTGTGTTGGAGAGAAAGATAATGAATGTTTTGAATGGATTGTTGATATTACGTGACCTAGATTGGATATGAGCGTGTGTGATGGATGAAAGGTTGTGTGGAAAGAGTATGAATGAGATACAAAGTATATCCTACGTTTGTGAAAGATGTAAAGAAGTGAATAGGGTATATAATAAACTGAAATTATAAATTATCCGTTTACACATATTTCTTGCTCAATTTTATTGTTTTATATGGGTGTACGGTTGTTGGGTACAGCCGCCCAATGACAGACATCACTGTTTCAACTGTATGGTTAGGGGCTGTACGGTAAAGTGCGTGGTGAGTGGGTGTCAACGGATACGGATATGAACAGCACTATCATCATAATAGTGACACCAGCTATTGTGCAGGAACAGATCTCTCGCCATGATATCAAAAGTTTTGGAAACGGAAAGAAAGAAGGGGAGTTATAAAAGCAACAAGAGTAACCTACCCGTTTACGGTGTTAGCGTACGGTTAGGGGCTATGTCACTCTATCAGAATCAGAATCAGAATAAATAATTCGCAATAGGCATTTTGCCCATGAATGCGAATATAGTGTTACACTTCACAGTACAGTTCATAGTCACACATTTTCACGTCCAAGCACACGTTTAAATTGGTCAACAGATAAGCTGCAACTTTGATAGTGAGCCTCTACGTGTTCATGACTTGTTTTCACCTCTTTGTTGATAGAGTTTCTCATTCATGCCACATATATCTATCCTACTCGTCTCATACTCCTACCTACAACAGTACCAGTACAGAGTTCCTTGATCTAATCCCTTAGACTGTATAAAGGTCTATGAGTAGATTTACTCCCGGCGAATAGAGAACTTCACTATCCACACAGTGCGTAAATTTACTTCGTGGCACATTGGCATTGGAAGGGCAAAGTGAGTGTACACTTCGTGACTGGACCCTGTCTAGCTACATATCTATTGTAATTTGATCCAGCGGTTGGGCGCGCAATTCCTTTTATATACCCATAACTTCCAGTTTGGTGGATTTAGCCCAACAGGGGATCAAATCTAGACCTACCATACTTTACTGTTAGTAGACGTAAAAGTGAAATAACTTTATAGTTTAGAAATTATAAATGTTAATGATTCACTTGGAGTATGATCTCTTTAGTGTTCAGGAAAATGGAACAAAGGGGTCAAAACACATGGAAAAACCTGGAGAATAGCATCTGACACATATTGTAGAGTCCCTTTTTTCCGTTTTCTTGAGCCCTAAAATCCAAACATAATAATACTCTTTGCGTAAAAACAGTTGCGTATGATAAATGTTAAAATAAAGGCAAAGGTTGTGTTTGATGCCGTTCTTCTGAAATACCCTTCACCCAGCCTATTATTGTTCTTTTGAAAAGGTGGTGGCCTTTAACACTTGACTGGCATGAGCCATGATCAGTGCGCTGCAGCTGGCACAGGCCAGGAAAATGGCTCAATCAAAATAGTAACTTTGTTTTGGAAAGTGCTGGAAACTGCTACCCTACTATTCTAGTTTGATTGCAAAACTTTAAGTTTACTCAATTTTTTCATTTTCAACTGAGTATGGAATTATTTTTTAAGACACTTGGTTGCAAATTGTATTGATTGTGATAGCAGCATTTTAAGTTTTGATCAATTTTCTTTCTTGATTAATCATGTTGAGGGTAACCATAGCATCATCAATGAACCTCGTAGAAGGTAGTAACTAGCTAGGTCCACTGGGGAAGCATCATGATATCAATATCAATACTGACTTCTTACTTAAAAAGCCTGTAACTCTAATGAGAGTATAGAGGCCATCCATGCAGCGCTTTTCTATTAGATTCTATTTCGGCCTCTCATTCTGCCTTTCTCCAAATGATGAAAAATTTTGTCTTTGTGAGCTCTAGTTTTCAAAACCTTAAGGATGCAAAAAAATAGTCTTTTCATCTCATATAAAAATCAAATGAAATTTTAAAGTATGTGTATGGTGTCAAAATGTGCTGGAAGTGAATCGTTTACAAAGAATGGATATAAAAGCAATAAACAGTGTGTATGCATATGCGTCTAAGTGGCCTACTATGTTTGTATTGTATTGTGTAATGAATGGTATTATCGTTATTAACTTGTGTAATGGAGCATTGTTAACCAAACAAAAAATTGCCTTTTAAGGACAATAAAGATCATATTATTATTGTGTACAAGGTATGGAAGCTCAAAACACTTTTGCATGCAAGATAAGGGATTCATTTTTATCCCTCTGTCTGTTTTGCTGTAATTTAGTCCAGGCCGATAAAATCAAGCACCAACACAGAGATGAGCTTCTGCGAGAAGGTTGTTCTGTGTCGAATGTAATGATTGGGCGGGGTATTTGTTGACATAATATGGTTTGTAATATATAAAGTAAATCTAACACATTATGAATTTTTGTTGATTGATGAGCTTTGCATTACAATAACACAAGCATAATTTGGGCAACTTTTTATCTCTCATTTTGTAATTACAGCTATTTTGTCTCTCATAACATTCAAATATTTTTCTCCAGCATAAACTTTGACACCAATTGTGTTGACTTCTTAGCTTAAGTATGATAGAATTTCTATTGAAGTGTCTATATTGTAAGAATAGAGCAAACCTACTATTAAAAATTCTTCTTCTATAAGGGGCTGATCTTCTAAAAAAATGTGCTGCTGTGTTTTTTTGTCCACTCATCATATTTGACACGGACCGACCTTTTGGCAGAAACGCAGAGCAGATGTGAATGACCCATAACTTGATTTTGTTGGTTTTTTTCAGCACTTATGGAAATTTCCAGGCTGTTGAATACCGGGCTGGATGAGGAAACCATGGCAATCTGCATCAGACTTTGTGAGAACGGAATTCACACGGAAACGTTGGCGCTAATTATCAGGGAACTTAGAAGAGAAGCTGCCAATTTGGTAAGTGTAAAACTATAGGATGGTGGGAATTAATAAATTGCCGAGCTCTGCTGAAAGCACTACATCTAAAGTGGCAAAATCTCCCCTCTTCATAACTGAGGAGTTGCCAATAAGTGCAACAGTCATTTTTTTTATTGGCCAAGTAACACTGACCATGATCAGTGAATGGATGGGTGACCACTCGGCGATATGCTTTTGGGTAAAGCATTTAACTCTGCTTACCGCACTCAATTCAGGTGTAAATGAGTATCCGGCGCAGAGCAGCGAATGATTTTGTCAGAATGCTAGTGCTGCAGCGCCTAACAGGAGTTGAGAAGGATACGGGAGTGTAATGGCCTGCTGGGGGTAAATTATACATGATTGTAAAGCGCATAGAGCATTATGAACTTCGAGAATGTTTTTCCTTTTTTTTTCTTTCTTATCCAGTTCCCTTTTACCATTACAGTGTAGGGCCAGCACAATGAAGCTGGATTTCTCTGGAACTTCGAGAATGTACGCTATATAAATGCTATACACTGTACTTTACTTTACATCATCTTATTCATTTTTGTATTTGTTTTTAAACGCAATTGCTGCGAGATTAATTTTTTATTACAAATATTTCAGGCTGCGGAGTCTAAGGAAAACACTCCGGGCCCCTACAGATGATGACAGCGTGATTGTGATAATAACTACATGTGTATGAATGAATGGTGTTACAAACGACTCTGGTAGAGACAATATTGATGGTTAAGTAGATTGTCTTTCTTCACAGTCCCAAGGACGCCTACACTAAACTGCAGAGGCGCTGAAGAGACTGTTAGTGGTCCATGCCGAGATGAAAGATTTATTTGGTCAGCTGTTTCCATCCTAGTCTGTTATGCGTCAATCTTTTTTGTTATTGTTGTTTGTTTCTAGTTTTGAGGGTATATTATTTGACAATTGAATTGTATAGTTTTATATATATATATATATTGTAATATTTTTTATCTGGTATGTACTTTTGCTGTATTGTAGAGGTGTCTTCTGACAGGGGTAGTAAGGTAATAATTTTGAGGCCTGAACTTTTTTCCTTGCCATCTTTTTTTGCAATCTGCCCAGGTTTTTAACTCACTCACTACCAAGGCATCTGCTGAAAAACTGCTATCTAGGCCTTAGATGATGCACAAATATCGTTACCCGTTCCACAAACATCATTACCCGTTCCACAAACACTCAGAACATGACATCTAGACATGTCAACAACAACAATAGAATCACTGTAACTTGTAACAGTGACAAAATTACATCAACAAAAATATTTTGTCACTTTTTTACAATGAAGCTTGAAGCAATCTTGGGTTGAGTTTGTAATTTGTCATATTTTTGTGACAAAATTAAGATATGTTTTGGAGGAAGGGAACAGAAACAAAACTCTGAATGTGTTTTTTTACTTTTTTTATCTTTTATGTTTACAATTATTTTTTTTACATCACACAAATATGTTTTGGGGGATTTTTTTTGTTGATGGCCAAAAACACTGGTAGGGAACAGCTTTGCAAATGGCCGGTAGTTAGTGAGTTAAAGATTTAGGACCAATTGGTTAGTACGGTATGTCTCATGTACTGTATTGTGTTTTACAAGAATCTCGTAAAGTTTTGATGCACACAGGGCTTTTGGACACATCATAAGGACCAGTGGCATTGTGGTAAAGACAGCAGTCTTCCCAGGCAAGGGTTGTGGGTTTGAGTCCATCATCAGGCATTTCGGTTTTTTCTTTGGGCTAGATGCTCTACCTCAATTGCCTTGCTCGACTCAGGTGTAGAAATGAGTACCTAGCTATTCTCATCTGAATGCTGGGAAAGTAAATAGCGATAGACCAGTGTCATATCCAGAAAGTGTCAAATTGTCACTTGTCCATGTTAGCAAGTACACGTACCGAAACTGGGTTCAATTGAGCTAAATTAAAATTCACACCCTGCGATCACTCAATGTCTATATTAGAATGAAACTTCCAATAAAGACAATGAACATTTCGGTAAAAACCCTTCCTCAGCTGGACACAACAACAAAAATGCAGACAAAAAACAACGAAATATCGGAATGAAAATATGTATAGGTCTAGATTTCTTATTGATATCTCTTTCTACTAGTGTTTGTGTTCGTTCATTATTTTTTTTTTAATTTTTATATTTTTCTCTCTGTTCCTCGACTTGGAGTTTGAACTTCCGGCAGCCATCATTAGCTTATTAGAATTAAACGGATGTGTTAACTTTTGTTTTGTTGTGATGCTATTGTAAGGCTATTACAGTGAAGTGAAAGCAATCAAAGGAACAGGGCAGGGGTGGAGGCTATCTAGTGTGTGTACATATTGTTCTCAAATGACTAATGATTAAAATATTGCAGGATGGGGCTGCTGTTCTTGTTTATTTCCCTTAGACTTAGATATCTGTTTTAACAGGGATTCGTATATATAATAGACTAGCAATCAGTCGTGTTCTTCGAACGGTAAAGGTACTTATGAATTTTGAAGGATGGGGGGTAGGGTGGGGTGGAAGTTAATTTCAGCTTTGCCAGGTTGACAACAAAATGTTTTCATTATGCTCCGTACCCTCTATTGTATTGCAATGTGTGAACACTATTCAACACGCCACAGGAACTAATAGTTTGTCTATTGGAAGCATAAACAATTATGGAAAGGGAAAACTATGAATGGCAATTCATGAAATTAGAAGAAACAAAACATTTTATATCAAATCAACGACACCGCCGATATGCAATACGCCAAGAACCACCTCCAGCTGAATTGTAAACCACTCGCAAAATTTGGTTGCAATCGGTGTCGTGGTAACTGAGAAAACGCGTGACAAAAAATCGGGCTTACTCCTTTACAGATATAGATTATGTGAAAATTCATTCATTCTCTCTCTCATTCTCTCCCTCGTCTCTCTGTGTCTCTCTCCTTCTTTCTCTACCTCCCTCTCCCACCCTCATTGATGATGGCAGGATAACATAGTTTGTAATCAACCCAGCAGCGTGAACAGGTTAAGACCCTGTTCAGACAGGGCGGTTTCAAACGCGCAGTTGGAAACGCGCGGTTGCATTTTCAATGATAGCCTATGGAATCGTTCACATGTAACCGCGGCGGTTGAATTGGCGGCACTAAAAACATTTGGTAAAGGACCAGGCCTGTTTCAAAAACGTAGCAATAAACCAAACAATCATGATCCATGGTACGACAGTGATTGCAGGAAGAAGAAGAAGGAAGTCAATAAGAGTAGAAAAATATATTCAATCTTAAAAGACGAGGAAACATTTAATAAACTTAAAAGT
>JARBEQ010260008.1:0-10535 GCA_030265355.1 Tritonia tetraquetra
TTAGCGGTAATGCTTTTGCCTCATGAGCATAAGGTATTAGCTTCAAACTCTGGCGGAGATGTTGGAATTTTTCAACTTTCTTGAGTTTCGTGGGTTCCATTGGAATCAATACCTATCAGAGATGGACTATAATTCAGCGGTTTTGCCTTTGATATGACTTTTAATGTGTTGCCAAGGGCATAAAACTAACAACGTTAATCCTTAAACTTTTTCTTTCAATGAAGGTAGGACAATGCGAAAGTGCCATAAAAAAAGCCATTTAATTATGATTGATAAGTCAGTGGGTAGAGTTTGTGGGTCATTACCTTTGGCGAGGCAGAGTCGCCGTTTACAGGTGTGGGTTTGATCTCCACAGATATGACAAAACAATTCCTCTTTAATTCCGTTGCTCCATATGGGCCAGACATATAGAATGTGAAACACTTTTTCACCATAGGCATATGAAAACCATTAAAAAAAACACAGTCATTATAAAATATTTATGGATATGTATGTACAGATATATAGTTTATAATATTCTCTGTCTTAGTTTTGATATTTAAAAGTTATTTGGCTCTTCAAGTATGTATGGCATAGCAGGGTAAAGGCACTAACAAGTACAGTTGACTCCAGTTAATCGCAACATGATTGGAGCGGCAAAATTGTTGCGATTATCCGAATTTGTGATTTACCAGTGACATTTCTATACAATTAATTAATTCTGTTTCTTTGGAAAAGTTGCAATTAAGTGGCAATTGCGATAAACCAAATCGACTATACCAACTTTCTATAGCTCTGAAATATTTTCAGTAAGAGTATAAGTCTTTCAAAAGCCTGATTTGAAGAACGAATTTATCTAATGATAGAAACAAAAAAAATTGTTTGGAATTGATGGAGGATGAATGTTATGAAAACCCCAAATTCCAAAATTAATCCAAGTAGCAGAGAGCACAAGGTATTTCAAGCCTGATGATACTAAGAAAGTAACAATTAAATGTAAAAACATACCAAAAGTAGAATAAATATGACACTCCTTGCTCTAAACTAAATCAAGTCATTAAAAAATATACACTCTAGCACAGATATAACGAAATTTCAGGTACAGCAGAATTTATTTTGCTATATCACTGTTTCGCTATATTTTCAAGTCAAGGATAATATAAAATTGGGACAAAAAATTCCTTTCGCTATAACGCTAGTTTCATTATATTCATGTTTGCTGTATCCATGCTAGAGTGTATTACTTTTTTCCATTCCTGAATCAAGCATGTAGTTTATTATTTTCTAAGATTTATGAATAGAAATGTCTTGTTCACATTTTAAAAATCTTTGCAATCTTTTAGCTTTGACTAGTCATGGGTGTTTCAGTTCTTTTTTTAGCTGATTTCAAAATCCCACGAGGCTGTTTAAGTAGAGACACAACTTCCTCTGCTTCGTCCTCTCTGTCTTCTTTCACTGTCAACTTTTCCTCCACCACAGCTGCTCCTGATGCTATCAAAACTCCCGAAGAGGTGAAAGCACAGTGTTGAGCCAAATCAGTGCTGGCCTGTAAGAAAGAGAGATAGGAGTAAAAAAAATTACCTTTATCCGCTTTTCTGCCATACAATTTTCATGTGAATTTGTAAATGAAATGGGCAGAAATAGTCGAGGAACAATGCTAGAATGAAGAATTGCAAATCAAAGTAAATCAAAAAAGAAAAGAAAGGTATAGCAGCAGTTCAGTTTGTGACAAACTAATAGTCATACTTATTTTGAAAAGCTCAAATTATCATTGGAATAAATTCTTCATTTCTTAAAGATGAAAGAATTTGAATGTCCTTAAGAATTATTTTCTTCTGCAAGGTAGTATTGAGTAAGAGAGATGTCATTTGGAACAAAAAAGAAGGGTAGACCAAGAAGATGGCTACAGGACTGTATGAATGAAGATACAAAAACAGCAGGATTAGAGGAGGATTATGCTGAGAATAGAAGGGAATGGAGAACATGAACATGTAATAGCAACCCCACACAATGGCAGGGATAGACCTGAAGAGGAAGAAGGCTACAAACAAAACAACACATTTCGGTACTTACTTCAAATGTTTTGATGCACTTCCCACTGGGTATATCCCACACTTTGACTGAATCATCATCGGCAGCACTGGCCACGTAGGTAGAATCATGGGAAAAATTCACAGCCTTGACCCATCCTTCATGTCCGATCAACAGCCGAAGGCACCAACCTGTCGTTGGATTCCACAGTCGTACTGATCTGTCCCATGATCCCGAGGCCTGCAATTATTACCAATAAAAAAACGTTCCCAGTCATAATTTTTAATAATCATTATAAATAGATAATATAGAATGAATGAATATATAATCAATTACAGAAACAAACAAATAAAAGACTAGAGAGTGGTAATAATCAATACATAAATAGATAAATGAGGAGAAAAACTTCTCTGTTACTACTTAATTAAGATGTTTTTTGAGCAAGGTTACTTAGTGGATGCATCTTGCTGTGGTTACATTATGCTGGGAAATGGTAGGACCACATATTGATTTAAAAGAGTGAGGTCACATAATTTGTAATTTCATTCCTTACCAACATTCCAATTTTAGAAAATGCAACAGCATTAACGTTCCCAATGTGCCCATGAAGTTCCAGGAAATCATCACCAGCGGATTTTTGGTCATCTTCATCACGCTCTTCAATATCTTCTTCACTTTCATCCCTTTCACTCCCTTCATAGAGGCCCTCAGTGCTTAGATAGTGTCTCACAGCTCTTTTGTATTCTGTGTGGTCTAATTTCCACACACGAACTGTAAAATCCCATGATCCTGTTGCCTATTGAGAGTTATAGAAGCAATAAGTTATTAGCCAAAAACTGATTTAGATGATTACCAAATATACAACAAATTAACTTAGAAATGAGAGACATGTTTCTCAATATGACACTATAATATAATGTAGTTACAGGAAAGGAATGAGCACGGAAATGACTAGACTTAAAATAATAATAATAATATTATTGATAATAATAATGATAAAAATAATAATGATGATGATAATAATAATAATAATAATAATAATAATAATAATAATAATAATAATAATAATGATAACATTTCATCATCATCATCGCCATTATCATCATCATTTTATTCATCACCATCATGATTATCATCATCATCATCATCATCATCCACTTACCAACAGTAAAAAATCATATGAGAATGCAACGGCTTGTACAGCATGAAGATGTCCTTGAAATTGTTTCACCATGCACCCAATCTAGGATAAAATTGGCAAAGAACAAATAAATTATCATTTTAAAAACAGTAACCAGCTTACAATTCAATTCCCTTTCACAACCTTATATGTAGCAACAGCTGTTACTATTCTGAATCATAATATACACTCTAGAACGGATAAATATAATCCGACTTATTTTCAACTTTATCGGAACAGGTAACATTTGCTCTTACTTCCAGGTTCCATAGAATGGCTGTCCGGTCCCAGGACGCTGTGCAAAGATAGATAGAACCAGGGGAGAAAACTACTTCCTCTACACTTTTTTCATGGCCTGAAATTGAAATAGAATAAGGAGCATTGTTCATTTTCTGTTCACAAATGGTGGAATTTTCAGGCTTTCCATTATCATATATACAGTCCTACACATATTCCTTGTCTATGTATTTCTTGTACTAAAGCCATGTCCGAACCATTGGTCAAGTAATACTCGTTTCGCATAGTCCTCGTTTCACGTATTCCTTGTCCATTTTTATATGTCTCAAACACAACAAGGAATATGTATTGAACTGTTTGTAGACAGGTATATATCATTCATTATTTATTCATTCATTTATTCATTCACTCCAAGTGGAAAATAAGACACCAATAAAGGTTCACTATCCCAACCAGTATTGAGCAAGCCATCTCAATTTAAGCGGGTATATAAAACGGAAGAAATAAAATGGAACAAATAAAGTGGAAAATGTGACGCATCTTTATTTTGTAATCCAAATCTATCAATATATGAAGAATCTCTCTTTACAATTAATAATACAACAAATCAAAATGCTGTTAGTCATAAGTTGACAAAATAAAAGGTACAATTAAATAGGCAATTTAATTTGTCATGTATTATTATAAAGCAAAATATAACAGGACTTTGGCCTGTATGTATATCAAAACATTGCAAACCTGTGAAGGTGTGTAGGCATTCTCCATTGGCTGTTCTCCACACTCGAGCTGTTTTGTCATAGGAACCGCTACCAATATATTTGTCGCATGGAGATACTGCCACACTGCGAATAGCCCCTAAGATATAGGTAAAGAATTAATTTTAATTATTTATGAGATCATTACTCCACAAGAGAGAGAGAGAGAGACAACTTGTTTGTCCCAAAATAGATTTATGTCCCGTGTATGTTGGGTTTATTTGAATTATTTATTGATGTTGACCTCATAGCGGTGCACAATGAACACAAGTTTCTCTTTTTTTAATGACGCATGCTTTTTCTTGCAGTCAGTTAAATTAATAAATTGTTATCATTATTATCATTATTAGAATGTGACTGATATGTGTCAATACGGTGCGTCAAATGTTGATTGGAGTTAGATAGAAAGTCATTTGTTTCGGCTGTGTCATGCTATAAACTTCTGTTTTCACTAAATAAAGATGGGTAATCGCTACGTATCATCTTCATCTAACTCATCTTGATCAGATGCAGGGTAGTGGTAGTAAAATGGTTGTTTCGTTTGATGTGAAAGTTTCTAGGTGATGATGTGGCAGTGTGTTGAGAAAAAAATTGTATAGTTGAGTCTGAGATTGTTGTGGATCCAGTAGTCAGTAGCTTATAAGCAAAGTCCAACACTATGCATGGACTTGGTAGTGAGTGAGTTAACACTGCAAGCAGTGATGGGGCCAGCCACATGTTCAGTCATGAAAGGCAGACAAGAAACCCATAAATATGAGTGCAGGCACCCTGATCACTAAGCATGGCTGACATAGAGCCAGGAATGAGATGGATTAAAGGCTTTCAGACAAGCAGGTGATCAGCCCACCATGTCCATAACTTGTTACTAGCACCATGAGCAATACACAGAGCAGTCCCTTGTGGCTGTCCTAAAGTTATAAAAAAGGAGAAATTTGCTACCTTAAGTGAAGTTACAGTGCAGTTACAAATGATTCAAGGATCAAAATTGATGTTCTACATTACAATAAAATAAACTGAGCACATTATTTACCTTCATGTCCTTTAAGTTTAATAAGACACTGTTTTGTTTTGACCTTGAACACACGGACCCTTTCGTCGTCGCTTCCTGTCACCATGAACTGAAAGTCTGATGAATAGCACACACAGTTGACCTGAGGAAACAACAACAGCAAGAAGAAGTATAAAATCAATGTGCGTATTATTCATTATTAGAACAAATGAGAAATTTCAATCCTTTATCCACAAAAACCCCAAAAAACAAAAATTCTATTCCAGGAAGTGTGACAGTGCATAACACACAAATTAGCTATCTGTGATTTTTCCACACATACATCCCTATCCCAATCACTGTCTAAATAAAAAGTCCATGTTGTTTGATGAATTTTCAACCTTTTTTTGTATTAACTTTTTGACTACCAGGCTGTTTTCCTCATATAAATTGGGCCAAATTCATTACCTAGTTTTGCATCTACCCATCACTAAAAGCTTTATTTAGAGCCTATATTTCACATAAAACAATAAGTGTTATAAATCAAAGTAAAGGAGGAAATATAAACTTTATACACACATTGTCAGTTTTGTTCAATAGTTTTTTTCCCCCTTTCCAACAGCAATTGACACATCAACACATGCTTTTCAACACACCCACCAACTACACAGTTACATCCCCACTGCTTTCATAATTTTCTTCACGACTAGCCCCTTCCCTAGCCCCTTCCGTGTAACTGTCACTCAACACAAACTTACTGGACTGACTGTCTTGAATCCACACAACCTAAACATTCCTGCATGTTATTGGCGGTGTATCTTGCAAAAACCTGATGACCCAATTTCCATTGTAAACTTGACACACACACACAAAATTCATGCCTATTGTTCACACCTTTAGATCGTAAACTTATCACTTTTGTTGACTTTCAAACATCATGGTCGCTTCAGAGTGTTGGTTTGGAGTCTGTTGTTAAACTAGAAATATGATTTTGATTATATAAAGTGTGTTTCTTACCTTGTGTGTCATGGCCAGTGGTAAAAAAATAGCATAATGGATGGCTGTGAAACACGCCCTAGAAGCTGCTCTCAATTGACATATATTTTCAAAAAATGATGTGCTTATCAAAAGTTAAACTTGAAATGATTTTCATCTAATACTCTGTTGTTTGTCCTTATGACAGGGAACAAAATCCAAACGATGAGAAGACATAGATTATAACTTCTTCATCCTCAACAACAATAATAACAACAACAACAATATCATGTCATCTATGAGTCAGGTACAGGTACAGTCACACAGTCCCCTTTCTTACAAACCTCATCTTTATGGCCAACGAACTCCTTCAATTCTTGTTTACATAGATCTTTCGGAGTTGGGAACAGTGGAGCATAAAACTGGTTCGTATATCGAGCCATGTTCCTCTGAAAAAAAAGAGACAAATTCTTTGATTAAGTTACAAATCCTTCGACTCTCCTCCCATTTGTCGCCATTTTGTTACTATGAACGCTTTTCCTGGGGTTTTTTCGCCAATCTAAAACATATAAAAATTCGAATTTATTTTGGGAATTCAGCTATTATAGCAGTTGTCCCCCTTTACACAAAGTTGGGCATACAGTTCACAACCATGGATGCTGTAGAAACAATCAGTGCACTTCTAAGTCGGCTTTCTATCACTAGTGATCGAATTCAGACCTTAGACGAACTGAAAACCCTCATATCAGTGCTACCCAAAGGAGATCTGAGAAATGCTTTACCAAATGTCTCAACAGAAAATATCTTTGATTGTTTGAATACCACAGACAGGTGAATAAAATCCTACTTTCGTTTTCATGATGAACAGAAAGAACGTTTACTTCTAAATTGCTTCGTCATCTTAATGTTTGGATCGACATTGCTGTCTTGTTATCGTTAATTAATGTCTTTAAATTTTGTTTCCACCTATTTATAACCTTGAAAAGCATTTTATCATCCATAAAAACAAAATTTACCACTTACACCATGACTTTACTTTAGCCATCAAACTACAAATTTCTTAGAGACTTAAATACGTGCAGTTCATCATTTTTGAAGAAAATCATGTCTAAATTTATATAGCACATATCCATGAAGGCCGTTTCACTCCTTCATCCTTCTCAACTCCTCCATATATTGTGAGCGGCCTGCTAAATGATAGGCGCTTCAGCACTAACATTCTGACAAAAGTTTGTTCACTGCACTTAGATAAAGACAGTTACTCATTTTTACACCTGAGTCGAGTGAGGTAAGCAGAGTAAATTGTCTTACCCAAAGACACAACACTAGATGATGAGGACATAGCGTTCCTCAGTGGTCACTCATCCAACATTTTAATTGCGACCACCATCATTTAACTCCACTGACCGTTCATGAGAGGTTGATTGGAGATTGGAAAGACCACACATGTTTTGATGAAACTAAGGTATGTGGGATGAAACATGAGCTGTGATATATATAACATTTATACTGCTGATAATGCTGAGCATCAGGACTAAACCTTTCTTTCTTTCTTATCATGACTAAACCACCTCTTACAAACTGTTGAAAAATAAAACCTTCTCTTAAATGCATTGTCAACTGTTGGGATCGAACCCACACCTGTGAACGGCAACTCTGCCTAGCCAGAGATAGTGAGCTACAAAAGACACTCTACTGACCAAGCTTATCCGCCACTTTGGACATCTATGCGACATGATGATTATTTCTTGCTTTTTTTTTCAATTCAGATCTCAGCAGACTGTAGCAGGAGAGATTCTTAATAGCATGCTGGCAACGTTAAGTGCAACAACTGTACTTGAAAATTTTCACTCCAACCTTCTTACATGGCTTCATTTACCTGAAGATTCTGTCAAGGCATCATGCCTTACTCAGGTAAAATTGTGAAACACTCCAATGCTTTTGTCTGTAATTGGGTAAAATTTTGCTCCTCCGTGGTATTGTGTATGATAAATCTGTTGTGTATGATATTATCTAGTATTCATTCTGTATAATATTTGTATTTCTAATTTTTAAAAAAAGCATATGTGGAAAGAATTTCCCAAAGGGTTTTACCCGTAATGAGTAATGTTCTACATCCCTGTGCTTTGTCCCTTTTGGAAGTCTTTACCCTTGGCCTTTTCACCCTCATAATAATAATAATAACAATAATAATTTTTATATTAATACGTTTATTTTCACTATTTTCAAACTTTCACCCAGATAACCAGATTATGTCACGAGTCTCCCGCTGACCTCTGTCAACGAAAAGCTTTGATTTTGGCGATAGTAGAACAACTGTCATCAGCCAACATCGAGGTGGGATTAGCAGCTTCTGCAGCCTTGACACATTTAGGTATGGTTGTCGTTTGTTTAGGCCCAGGAAGCTGTAGATATACGTTATCTCTTTCTTCTTCTTTCTTATCCAGTTCCCTTTTACCATTACAGTGTATGGCCAGCACTATGAGGCTGAATTTCTGTGGATCAAGATATTAAGTCAAGTAGGTGATCAACCCACTAATAAGTTCTATGTATATGTGACCGTGTCTGAAAAAGTAGAACATAAGAAGAAGAATTGGCTTTCCAGATAGTAAGGAAAAACCTTCTGAAGATGATGTGCTATGCCTACCACTCGGCTTCCCTCGGCAATATCCCAGCAGCGGTTAAACCTATTGAGATGAATTTTGTATCACTGGAAAGCGTTAAAGAACCCTTGGCAGTTGAGTAGGCCGCAAGGCCGCTGTCCGGGCAAAATTAATTCCTACCACAAAGGTCACAGCGGGTTGATCACCTACTTGGCTTGATATCTTGATCCACAGAAATCCAGCCTCATAGGCTACACTGTTATGATAAACTGGATGAGAAAGAAGAAAGGAAAGAGGAATTGCTGGCCTTGATAATGATACCAATGTATCTAAATTTATAAATTCCTGCTTATAGTTTCGCTTTGTCTGAACCAGTCACATTTTGATATCATAAAGAAGAAGAAGTCACAGTGGACTGATCACCTGCTTGGCCTAATATCTTGATCCAGAGTAAATCCGCCTCATGGAGCGGGCTTTACACTGTAATGGTAAAAGGGAACTGGATAACAAAGGAAGAAGAGAAGAGGAATTAATTTTTTTAATGTAAAGAAAAGAGGTTGTAATAGTGAGAATTAGGAGGAAGTTCCTTCATTATAATTGATTTAATATAATACACTCTAGCAAGGATATAACACAATTTCAGAGACAGCACAATTTATTTCGCTATGTCGCTATATTGTCAAGTAAATGATCTCTCTCTTTCTTTCCCTGTTATCATTCCAACGGATGAGTTGATTGTTGTTTCGTTGTGATTCCAAGTTCACACTAACCAACAATGTGAAAATAGGCAACTCACTTACTTGGCACACCTATTTTGTCATTTGACAGACTTGCCATTTATAGGGATTAAACCCAAATCATATGTATTTTTCAGTCCAAATTCATGTCTGATGCAAATTTGTCGATGACCTTTGTGAAGTCCAACAGTTGTGTTGAACTTCGAATGTGTTGATCTTTTTTTCCGCTCTCCGAACGACATCAACTTGAGCGTTGTCGACGGTATCGATGAGAAAAATAATCTTTCATTTCCACTATTCAGGCAAAGACCCTGTGGGACTGCAGACATTGTTTAGCAATGAAGTGGTTGAGAAGATAGCCTCTTGCATGGACACCAATGACATTGTTAGGTTTCGGGTTTATCAGGTAGGGATGGATGGATATTTTCCTGCACCAACATTTTTGCTTGTTTAAGTTTAAGGCGAGATTTTTACAAAATCAAATTCCAGTTGCTCCCATTCAGTGCCATTTTTTGCCTCTGACAAATTTTAAAAGTCACTTCCATTTGCCAGGATGCAATTCTTTGACACCGTATGTCGGTGGTTGTCATCACGGCCAGACTTCTTGGGACAGTAAGAGAGAGGAGCAAATCACCACCAGAAGGTTTATAGAAAGTGCGGCCATCCGCTAACCACGGCCCTCTCAAAGTGGCTCGTCCCGAGCCAAAGCAATTGCTCACCCTTGCTATAAAGGATATTTCTTTTTCTGAATATGAGTAATGATTTGGATGGTATAGCTGGACGACAATGATGCTTTGTTTGAAAATGATGATGGTTTGCTGTGCTTGGTTTATTCTTTAACCTTTTTTTTAAATTTATGAACATTCCTGGCAAATGTTGTAGAATTGGTGACACTGGGAAGAAATATATTAGAAAATTTGGTGGCACTTGTAATGTTAATTCTTTCTTTTCCAATTCCCTTTTACCATTACAATGTAGGGCCAGCACAATGAGCCTGGATTTCTCTGGATCAAGATATTAAGCCAAGCAGGTGATCAACCCACTGTGACC
>JARBEQ010260030.1:0-10534 GCA_030265355.1 Tritonia tetraquetra
TAACGGCGCTATATAAGTTAATCATTTACATCTACGATGGATAACGGCGCTATATAAGTTAATCATTTACATTACATTTACTATTTCCAGATGCCAGAATTACGACAATTGCCCGAAAAATGACACCTATGTGTTAAGCACCAACACCATGAGCCTAAAACACTTCTTAAGATATAATCTAATATTTCTGTGAATGGAAAATGAGTGTCAACCGAGTGCAGGACAATTTTGATAGATTTCGAGACAGTCAGACATGTGCCTAACTTAAACTTGGCCTCCTTAACGATCAGAGTGAACACAATTCAATACAGGTCAGACATGTGTTATGTGTGCATTGTTTGTAATGGAGATGGTTGAAAAGGTCATACTATATGTGTTAGGTGTGTAAAAAGGTGGTGAGGGTGTACACAATGTTCCAAGACAGCAATGATAATCTAAGATAATGCATTGAAAACATGCTACAGTACATGACAATGTAATTCAACCTCTGACAAAATACAAATAAAATACACGATAACAAATACTCTTTCTCTATAATGTGCATTCCCATTCAGTGCTATACATACAGCAAACATTACTACACAAATTCAGGATGTGTCAATTGTATTTTACTAATTCACAACCGTGCAGTATTTACCCACACGACAGGTTCTAGCCTTTATACCATAGCATACCTCTTGTTTTTATTGTACATACTTTTCAGTTGCATGTACATAGCAAAACTAAGACTTGAGAAAAAAAAGTTGTGAAGTTTGAAGTTTAACCCCTTTTTAACACATAAAGGTCATATCAAAGGTGGTTCACCAGAACTTGAGAAGATTCCACATGAATCCCCAGGGCAGAGCCTACTCAAGATCGACTTCTGTTTGAAAAGTAGGAATATATATATAACCAAAAAAAAGAAGAAAAAAAGGTCCAGAGTAAAAATTATGCACGAAGACGGGACTTGGAAGTCGAGTGGCATGAACACTGAGCCACAGACACCCCCCCAACTAAGACTTGTCATACACCTTACCAAATAATGCTTGGTGAGCAACCTCATTCCATTCATAGTATGAAACCTTTATTATTTTTTTTTAAAACACAATGTGCATACACATTAAAAAAAATACTGGAGACTTATACAATCAGAAATGAAAAGATACAATACAGAGTTGTACACTAGGTTCATTTAGACAATCAAACTTGTTAAAAAACGTTTTAACAAATTAGAAATTACACAACAAAAAGTCTATTATCAACAACTTTATAAAACTAATCCAACAATCTATTTCTACATAAGACCATACGGTCTATACTAGGAAATCTTTCCAAAATCTTTTTTGCCTTACCACTTCCCGTTTGTGGATATCAAATCCAGCAAAACAATAAACCTTTAAAGAAAAGCGCAAAATAAAACAACCTCACCAAAGCTTTCAAAGCACAATAGACAATCATTATTTCTTAAATGTTTTAAAAACTCAACACATATGAAATTTTATTTATCAGTATACCCAAAGAAGTTGATTCTTAACTTTTCAAACGTAATCATCATGACCATTTGTCTCATTTCAGTTGTAATATATGTTGAAATACTCTTATAATTTCACATCAAACTTATGTCCACAGAGCAACTTAATCATCACAAAATAGGAATGGAAAAAGGAATATATATATATATATTCACACAAACAATGATTATAAAAAGACTCAATTAAGAGGATGCTGGTTGTTTTAAGTTAAAAGAGGAGGATTTTTTTAAGTTAAAAAAGGATGTTTGTTTTTCTATTTGAAACTTATGTTCTTTCATTCAAATTCAAACAATTATCTTGCAATAGTCTTTTCTTAATACTATTGTTTTAATTGTAAGAATTCTTGAACAATAATCTTGATACTATTACGCAAAGAAAGAGTAAAAAACAAAATTTGCATTCACGAGTCAGAGTTCCATAAAAGGAGATAATATAACCATAAAATTTTAGACTTTTGTCCCCCGTACTACATGTGTTGTATTGATCTACGAGATGCCGATGTGAACAAATTAACGTATTGGAAAGCTCCATCACTATCCTGATTATCCGCTAACAAAGCTTAACGCAAACGATAAATGATCACATTGTACCAGGAAAATAGGACAACAGAAGGAGGCAATAGAATGAGATCTTATCACCAATACACCTTCATTCTCGTATAAAGGAACACTCAAAGTGTAAAATTAACACATTTTAAGTGTCGCTTCAATCGGGAGCATAAAATATTTCTTTTTTAATTGTGTCATTAATGTTATAGAGAACATGCAAAGGTTTGTCAAAGATTCAGCTCATTTATGATTTTCATTTGGCACACAAGCAAACAATGAATTCCTTTAAAAAAAATCATATGTTGAAGATACTGATGGGATGAGAATGACATGTAACAAGGCAGGTCCCCTGTCTCTTCATGCACATTGAGTTCAAGAACATGCACACACACTAAGGTGTTTAGAAGCATGGAGGCCCCTCTCTCACTTTACAAGTACCAACACGACATGATAAGAAAGGAGGCTGACATGATGAGGCCAAAATAATAGGTAGACATTAAGGGCGTTATTATCACAGGCTTTGCACCAAAAGCAACATGTGTTTCACCATAACATCGTAGTAAATAAGATCTTTCCCAACAGTCACATGACCCAAGTCAACCTTCCATTCTATTAACAAGAGGGGAAAGGAAATGTATAGACTTCCAAAAGGGACAAAGCATAGGGACGTAGAACGTTTCGGGCCACAACACCCTTCTTTCAGCTAACAGACAAAAAACAGTTGGCTTGACGACAGGTCTTAATTGAATTGTTGGATATTCCTATACCTATTTTCATGTTATGTGTTTTTTGTTAGCTGAAAGAATGGTGTTATGGCCCAAAAATGTTCTACGTCCGTGCTTTGTCCCTTTTGGAAGTTTATACATGATTTCCTTTCCCCTCTTGTTAATTTATTTTAAGTTCCAGCAGCCCCTATTTCATTGTGCCCTCCATTCTATCACAAGCTCCTTACTACACACACATACCTGCCAGTACTTGCTACACACAATAAGCACAGTTCTAAGGTTTCCCGGACAACAGCGCAATGTCTGAGCGTTAAGACATCGAATCTGTTTCGATTCATCTTCTTCCAGCTTTGCATTCTGAGGGATAAAAGCATATTTAAAAAATGAATATTGATATATGTATGTTTAACTAAATAATAAAATGCAGAGGATGAACTTTTGTAATTTTTCCAGATAAATTTGACCAGCAGATTTTTAAAAAAGCTTTCATTTTTTCTGTAAAACAATATTTATAAAATGATACTTTACCTGTTTGACACATTCTAACTTACAGGTGTTGATCATGTTATGAATTCACCAAGAAAACGTCATAGCTGTTGTTCAAGGTAGATGATTATTTTTCTGATTTGTGTTCTTTATATTGACACTGGATGTTCTAATAGGTCTGTACAACTTACACTTTCTTTCTTTATCAATAACCTTTTAGTACCTTTCGGTGTAAGGTTTGTACAACTTACACATCAGAATCAAACAAGACAGTTTAGATTCCAGTCGAGAAATAGATATGGCCTGGTCTCAGACCTTTTGCACGACATCACACATTTTTCACAACGTTAAGTTAAGAGTATAAATACTCCACACCTTGAGACATTACCACGGCCATAGGAATTAAATAAAAAATATAACTTCCAGAATGAACAAAATACACAGGGACACAAAAGATCATTTTGGGTATAACTATTCCTCAAATATACCTAAAACACAACAAAACGGTGACATGACAGACCTTGGCTTCTGGTTGCGATAATGTCCATACTTTAACCACTCCTGCATTTGTGATAGCCAGAAATACATCATCTGGTCAAAACGAAAAGAAAAAAATTATTATTTGTTCAGATACAGCTGATATCGATACATGATATTTGCTAATTCTAAGTCTGTCTAATCTTTCACAAAATATGCTCTTTTAAAAATAATGTTATAAAAAACCCAAGAAATGACGCTATGTTCTAAATAGATGTTCAAATTTCACATAATTTTTACAAATCCCTTGATATCTTTTATAATTCAAGACGCTTAGGTAAAGATGATCTAATGAGTTAAAACATAAAACCATAAATCAGGACAACCCTTACCAAAAATAAGGTTTGACAAGTCTAATAAAACATTACGAGAGGCTGCGACTAACCTGGTAAATTTGGCGGTGAAATCACACAGCAAGCACTAATCCAGTCTGATTCCACACGTGTTACAAGCGAGTAAATGAGCTCCAGACTGAGAGGATCCATAATCACAACCTCATCATAGTACCCGTTACAGACGAGACGTAAGGCTTTCGCAGATTTCAAGTGGCATGCCTGACATACAATTGTAGAGAAAAAAAAAAAAATTATACAACAGAATGATACTAAAATTCAAATGATAAACCAAAGCCATTTTCTTTCAATGACAACACATTTTACTGCTCTCTCAGGAACACAATTGGTTCCACTTTTTACCAGCTATTTTTTTCATACAGCCTAAATTATGACATGGGTATTTTCCCCCTACCCCCAATACGTTGTTGAACGCGCCTATAAGTTATGTATCAAACTGAAGTGAAATGGTTGGCGAATAAGAAGGTATAAAGAAAAAGACTGTAAACTTTAACAATCAACCAGTGTGTAGGAACCGTAATATTGGGTCGTGGTCTGTAACGGGGGGTGTCTACTGAACCGATGTATCAGGTCATGGTCCGGAAAGAGTTCAAGTGCCGAGGAAATACCAACCACTTTTTAGGGGGTAGGCACTGAACCCACAATGAAGACTAAAAATTTTTTTTAATTACATTTATTCACTTAAGCTTCTAACATGAATGAACATATCATTTATTCAATTGGTTCTGCAATAGATTAGCAGAATAAATAAATAAAAAATAATGAGTGAAAAAAAATTAGCTTGACGGGCTCATCAATAGTCCCTACCAAAATCTGTACTTTTGAAGGAAGGTTGTCGATAACAAATCGGGACTGTTTAACTCTTTGAGCCTGAGCGGCCGCAGACCGCGCCCGGAATGACTCGATCAGTTGACGAGCGGCCGACGACCTAGTCCGTCATAGAGTGAATGAAAAATAAAATACCGAAGAAAAATGCGAAACGAGCCAACCACGATACTCTACGATGAATTACCTCTCAATCGATACCAATTGGGTCCTAGAGGGGTCTCGCAATAATAGAAAAATGAAAGCAAAACTAAACCGAACTGCTCATTTCAGCTTTCCTGTTTAGTTTGAGAAGCCATGGCTGCCTCACGGTCTAGACGGTACACGCGTGAAATTATTGGACCAATAAGTTCAGGGGAAGTTGTTCTTTCATCATGCGAGTAAAGATTACTTATACATATTCCGCTCATCGTTTCAGAATGTCTTGCTTTTCCATTAATCATGTAACCACTTGAGTCTCAAACACACAACGTCTTTAGACAGTGATTTCTTTTTCCCTGATATCTCTTTGACTGAATCATGAAACAATCTTACATTTTTGTTTCCTCCGTTTGTCAATTTTATGAAACTCGTTGTTTCTTCATTTTAATTTTTTTTGCATCATCGCATTTCCTTCTAATTATATTATTAATTTTCTTGTCTTCCAGTTGTTTTCCTTACAATCTACTTCGTTCCCCCTTGAGATTCAAGATTTCTTATGTCATCCATATTTTCTTTGCTTTCCTCTTTTGAAGCAGGATTATTTCCTCTACAAGTTCTGCAATACATTTTGTGATTGCATTCCATTATAGATCTGGATCTTCTGTAAACGTTGTGTCCTTGTCTTTATTCTTGTCTTCAAGTTTGTACTGTTTTTTAAGGCCGAGTCGACATCTTGGTGATTGTTTACATTTCTTCAAGCGCTGGAGTTTCAAAACGATCTTTACAGGCATGTGATCACTGCTGCAGTCAGCTCTTAGTGTGGTTCTGGCTATAATAAATATAAAGTCATTAAAATTCACTATTACAGTTTTGTGTGATATAAGACTTACAGTAATATCTGAATGGATCTTGTCAATCTTGGTATTTTCAATGCATCGCCCATCAGTCAGATCCCAAAGACACATCTCACTGAAATCAGACAACACACAAATTACAACACACAAATTACAGTAGAATGGATTAAGCTGTAAAAATTAAATACACTATTCAAAATTACTAAATTATTACGGAGATGAAAGAAATAAAGTTAAAAGTTGTTTAGTTTATCTCAAAGTAGGTAGTCCAAACTGCCTTGATCGGCAGGCGAAATGGCAGATTTTTAATTGGACCATAGCAGATCATAACATACAAGCAATAATGTCAAATGACCCCTCATTTCAATTTTAATCAGAATTGGAGATAGATTGCTTGTGTTACTAATTCTTTTACTTATTGGCACCTGAACAGAAAAAAAATAACAGTGAATGGAGACTTACAGGTTGTAAAAACACACATAAAAATACAACATTTTACAGACAAATGGAAGGAAAAAACTCAAATATTTGCAAAAAGGTTAATAAATCCTGTATGGGCAGAGAGACAAATCAAATTTATATCATATATGTTGGAATTAGGCTCAAATTCCATCAAATGTGGGATTTAGTTTGAACATGGTGCGCAAAAATGAAAAAAAATCAAAAAAGGCGTTTTTGTGAAAGAGTCTAAACGTGGGTCTTCGGTCGAAGAACAAAATGGCGGACACAAAATAGTAAACAACATTCCAGAGTGACAACGAAATATTAATGATGAAAAAAATGTAAATGTCTCAGATTTTTCTCTAAAATCTTGCGTCTTATAATATTTTTAAAAATTTCTTTACATATAAAAAGCAAATATATTTCAAATCAGTCATGTGTGTTAATAACGGTAACAGCTGCAGAAAAAGGAGGCATGGCGATCAAAGAATTAATATATGTATTTTGGTGAAAAATATCAGATTTTTTTCGATTTTCTCAAAATCAACAAAATGAGAAAATTGACAAAGTCATATGTATGATGATACAGGACAGGAACCTTTAACTCCCCCAACCTGCCGAAAAAAACGAAGCCTATTGTTTGGAACACTATCTTTGAGCATGTAAAGTTTCAATAAGTTTCAACGTAAGGATGTCTTGAAAATGCTATTTTTTACATTTTTGCAAAGGTAGCAAAAATGGGCGAAAATTCTCAACCTTAAAATTACTCTTTCTTCCATTTATTAAGCTAGACCAATGATTTTCGTATCAGAACAATCAGGACTGCACGCTCTATCAAACAAAAACAGGTCCAAACAGATTCAATTGAAAACAAAATTCAGTTGCACTACCTACTCAAAGGCAATCTGAATTATAATCCTTTTTTTTAAAAAGTAACAGGGTGCTCTAAATGCCATGTTCATAAAGCAATTAAAATTTATTCGCACTAGGCTCTTGTCAAAATTGCCTTAACATTTTTGTGCCCATGATAGAGATCAAGGACAACGTATAGACTACTAAAATAATATCAATACAGATGTGTATTGTATTATAGAGTACAACATGCTACCGGAACTCTGGAAAAGTGACGCCTCTGAATATAGCAGGGATGGATGCTGGGACAACAAAATGTTTCACTTTTCAAGTTTTTACTAAACTTTGCCAAGGACTATAGATTTGGTTCCAAAATCCTACCCATTCTCTGAAGAGCTGACTACATATCTTTTCTCCGGCTGTTCACTTCCCACAGCCAGACAACTTATAGCGGCTGTGTGGCCAAACAACAGGCTTCTCGGAACAACCTGAAACAAAAAGTGGTATTTTAAAGGAAAACAATTATGATAAAAATACAAGGTCTATCTGTTCTTTACATTGAATCATGGCGTGTGAAAGAAAGTTATATATTAAGTTAAAAATTGAACGAACTTTAAATGATGTTTAATTATAACTATGTCGATTCCTTCAGAATAAGTGGGGATCAAATTAGAGCATGCGAGATCACAAACCAGGGTTTAACATCAATCAAAGCACTGCATGACAAAAGACAGACAAAGGAAGAAGTGACAGGCAAAGGACTTCATAAAAATAATAAGGGCAGGCATTTGATCCTCATCGATATCCGGAGGAATCGACAAAGCTACAATTAAAAATCATTGATCATCACTTGGTAAGTTTGTTTAATTGTTATACTACTATATCTATCTCGAAGCCCTCCTAAAATGTGGTGCTCAAATGAGACTTTAAAGTGACTGTCTTGTTTTTATCTGTTTCATCATACGCAAAATCAAGTCAACAGTTACATATCGTTAACACTATATATATGCATAGTAGCTATTAGCAGTCTAAAATTAATAAATTAGACGAGACTTATTTGTAAGGTGAAGTGTAATTGTGCTTCCATATATAAGCTATTAGCTACAGCTTCAACTGGATCAGGATCCCCAAAAACGACCTAGGTCGCGATAACCACACAAGAACGGAAGTATACGCCTTTTTCAACCCAGAAAGGTCATTACAACAAAGGCAGTTTAACAGAACTTGAGAAGAGTCCATGTGAATCTCCAGGGCAGGACCTACTCAAGATTGACTTCTACTTGAAAAGTAGGAATAGACCCTCTATATAAAAAAAAAAAAAAAAGGTACCTGATAGTGATCCATGACGTCCCAAATACAAATCTGCCCATCATTACAGCCTGTGACAACACACTGAGCATCAGGTGTTACCAGCACAGTGGAAATACAATGGGTTGGAGCGTGCTTGCCCCACAGTACCATGGGTACAACAAGGCTGCTTCCTGACGACATTCTCACTCAGATGTGAATGCTTCTCTTGGTTTCTGGGAATTTTGTTTTAAGAAAGACAAAATATTGTTATCCTGTTTTAACGAAAGGGAACAAATTGAATTCAAAACATATTTTTGTACATAAATAAGCACTCCCTATCAGTAGAGACGAGGTTAGGGGCTCAGGTGACAAACAATAATAAAAACCAATGAATGAATGATCATTTAGGTAACAAATATGGAGAAAATATAGTTCAATGGCCAATAGAAACAATTTTCTAAACAAAGTGGGCAGGTGAAGCGGCGATCGCACGCATGCGCAGTCATGCCAAAAAAGGTCTTGTGATATTTTTTTTTCACTCAAAGTCATGTTTCAATTTTAGGGTTCAGGAACAAGAAACAAGTGACTGCATGTGGAATAAAATGTGAAATTCTAGTGACACCATCGAAAATAGCTGGGACCTTGAGGGTGGTCACATTTTAATTTTACTACCAATCCGCGGCCTTTCTTGCAAAAGATCAAAACAGTACAAAAAACAGGATTAGTTTTTATCTAATGATGGATTAATTCATTTTTCTAAACATGATTCTAGACCTCTCTATCTTCTTAGGACTGAGACTGACTGCTAACCACCTGTTGATTTGAAAATATGAAAACAAGACTTGGCAAGTAGCAGTAGACTAGTTAGACTACTTCCCTAGATATTATTCTTATGACGACTTATCTAGGCCAACAAATAATCCTTCTCACCACAATTTCAACAACAAAATTTGTCAACAACCTCCTGATCCAGATTTGACAAGGGGAGTTGGGCGTATTTTATTTTTAATTAAAATGACAAAAAATCAAAATGTGCCAC
This sequence comes from Tritonia tetraquetra, assembly GCA_030265355.1. Taxonomy (NCBI): domain Eukaryota; kingdom Metazoa; phylum Mollusca; class Gastropoda; order Nudibranchia; family Tritoniidae; genus Tritonia; species Tritonia tetraquetra. The sequence continues at coordinate 9,603 of JARBEQ010260030.1, forward strand.
TGTTGACAGTGTGATTTCATTAGGAAACAAACTTCGACTGTCAACGAAGACATTTTCCAGGAGCGAGGTGGGAAACGACCATTCCTCGAAATTAACAAGAGATGAATAAGTGAATTGACGAACTCAGTTTGGGGGTTCCTTGCTCGAACTCTAGGCTAAGACTAGAGTAAAAGCCAAATTCAAAACAAAAACATTGACGTTGAATGAAGGCGACAGCGGAATCTTGAAAGGCTGATATTCACGGTCCCCATAAAGTTCTAGACAGCATCATCAGTTTCAATAAGACGTCTCTTGTGTTAAAGAGAACATAAGACTAGATATTGCATAGAAACACTTACTACAATAAAGACATGCAATCATGTATTTGTTGCTTAAAATCGCCACATTATGTTGGCATTCCCGTTCTCAATTTCTTCACATGACAGAATGACAGAATATAATTAACGTGTTTCCGTACAGTAGAACAATAAGCCATGGTATATGTGTTGCATTCCCTGATGTTGCTTTATTACTATTATTATTATTATTATTATTATTTTTATTATTATTATCATTATTATTATCATTATCATTATTATCAATATTATTATTATTAGCGATTTATGGGATATTCTCACCCCGGGTGAGCCCAGACTGACTCGTTATTTTCACCCGGTGAACGACACATTCAAAACGTTCCCAATAATGTTAGGTTTAGGGCAATGACTACTATAAGAATGTAGTAGTCCTTGGTTTAGGGTTTAGGGTTAGAGTTAGGGTTGGGGTTGGGATCTGTCTGGGAGGACAATGTCATAAATTGTAGTGAGTCCGCCACATCCATCCATCCACCATATCTATCTACTAAGAAGAGGAGGACAGGACACCGGGTGAGAATAGCGATTCATGGGGTATTCTCACCCCGGGTGAGAGCAGACTGACTCGCTATTTTCACC
>JARBEQ010260040.1:0-10534 GCA_030265355.1 Tritonia tetraquetra
AGGAGAGTGAGATGAGAAGAGAGAAGAGAGAGAGAGAAGAGAGAGGAGAAAGAGACAGAAAAGAGAGAAGAGAGAGGAGCGAGAGAGAAGAGAGAGAGAGAATAGAGAGAGAGAGAGAGGGAGAGGGGGGGGGGGAGAGGGGTGGTTGAATAGATAGATCGACAAATCGATGGATTGATAGCTTGATTATCAGTTTATCTCATATGAGATATCTTCTCTTTTTTTTTTTATTATTCGTTAGTTTTGATCAGTTTAAAGAGGATAATTATTTATCTGGTTGCTGGTTTAAGTTATTTGGTTGGGTTGGGTTTTTTTTTTTTCAAATCAATGTTTCATTGTCTGTACTCAGTTGAGACATTTTGTTTATCGTTGTTTATGGTGTTCATCTGCAGAGCAGGCCAGATTTCAGGTGGATTCAAATGGGGAATTCAGCGTAGGGTAATGATCTCAACAAGAAGTCCACTAAAATCTGGTAGCACCGGAGACTTTTAGAAAGAGAAGATGAACATTTTCTGGCGCTTTTTTTCTTCTCCCACACACTAATTGAACCTGGTCTCGTGTGATGAGTATACTATACATCGAGAACTCTCTCAGTCCAAATAACGTTTACTTTGTAAATGGAAATAAAGAGTGGCGAGTTTTACACTGGTGTAGACACCACTTCGTATCACTGAAGGCAGGTTTTTCATGCACCGTGTTTTGTCGCCGTATGACGACCGTATGACGACCGTATGACAAAGACAGTATAACGACCGTATGACGACGACCGTATGACGACGACCGTATGACGACGACCGTATGACGACCGTATGACGACGACCGTATGACGACCGTATGACGACCGTATGACGACGACCGTATGACGACGACCGTATGGCGACCGTATGACGACCGTATGACGACGACCGTATGACGACCGTATGACGACGACCGTATGACGACAACCGTATGACGACCGTATGACGACGACCGTATGACGACCGTTTGATGAAGACCGTATGACGACCGTATGACGAAGACCGTATGACGACCGTATGACGACCGTATGACGACGACCGTTTGACGACCGTATGACGAAAAACAACATGACAGCGAGACTTTTGTTTTGTTTTGTTTTTTTAAACCACCACCACCAACAACAACAACAACAACAAACAAACAAACAAACTACGATGGTTTAGATTAGGGCACCACATTTTAGGGGGAAAGCACGGGGTTAATTTAGTTAATGCAGTTCTGATAGATAAATGATTCTAAGTAAACAAAACCTCCCACCATCCCAACACACAAAACCACCTCTAAACCCAAAGAACACACACTCATACGCGTATCTCATGTCTCTTGTGTGTGAACGCACGAACAGGACATTGGTCAAGGACACACACACGCACGCACGCACGCACGCACACACACACACGCACGCACACACATACACACACACACACACACACACACACATACACACTCACAAAGATCGACACACGGTGAGCTTTACCACCAGTTAGACTTCTGTGGACAGAATACATGTTTAGAAATATCTGGACTAGATAGATTCATATTGCTGTACATTTATTGTGAACAATTGACTCGTAGACCTGCTTTGAAATGTTGACGCTTAGCCTGCCGCTTCGATGAATGCACAACGATAAAAAAGGGCGTACGACCAACGACTCTCTAGACTAGCAAGGTCAGAAAGAGGAAGAAGAAGGAGGAGGAGGAGGAGGGGGAGGAGGAGGAGGAGGAGGAGGAGGAGGAGGAGCAGAAGAAGAAGAAGTAGTAGGACGAGGAGAAAAAGACGAAAAAGAATAAAAGAATTTGTTTTGAGTTGTGACAGGTAACGACGACAATCGAACTAGCTGCCTCGGACGAGCTCGAATCGATCATGTGATCAATCAGGTAAGACATGGCCACTCTACCCTTTTTTGGAGTATTTTGGCTACATGGCTACGTGGCAAATGTAATGAATACATTGTTCTAATCCGCTTATCGACAGAGACAATCTTACTTCCGTCCATTTTTCCACGGACAAAAAAATAACACGCCGGAGCATCAAATTGACATGTATGTCCTTTGGAGCTTTTAAGGTTCATAGGGCAGGGCCGGAGCTTAACCCGGTTTCGGTAACGTGAAGCGGTCTAGTGACAATTTGTCACTTTCTGGATAGGACGCTGGTCTATCGCAGAATACTTTCCCAAGACTCGTTTGAGAATTGGCACCCATTTCTACACCTGGTCGAGTGAGGCAAACGAGTAAAGTTTCTTGCCTAAGGAAAAAACGAAGTAGTGCCTGAATCCGGACTCGAACCCTCGAAGCACACACAAGCACACATAATATACAAATTTGTATGTATTGCGTAGTAAAAGAGTGACGTCACGAGGTTGAAGATTCGCATTCAACAGAGCGCACGGCGTATTTCGGCTGTTGTTATGTTACGCTATAGCCACCACTAAAAAGAAAAGAAAACCATTATTCCCAAGGGGCGTTCCAGATCGATCGGATTAAAGATTATCCCAGTTTTATTCGTGCTAATGGGGCAGCGGCTACGTGTTTGATCCTCTTGGTGCTGTAATCACCGTAATCCTGGCACGTATGTTATAGATACAATTGCCTATCTTATCTATTATCTTCTTTCTTATCGAGTTCCCGGTTACCATCATAGCGTAGGGCACCTCTCTATGAGGCGGATTTACTCTGGATCAAGACATTAGGCCAAGCAGGTGATCAGCCCACTGTAACTTTTTTGTGGTAGGAATTAATTTTGCCCGGACAGCGGCCTTTCGGCCTACTCTTCTCGATTTCCTACTGCCAAGTGTTCTTTAATGTGCACAACTTGCACACGGGACCTCCGAATTTATCGTCCGTCTCTGATATGACTAGGTTCTTGATCCCACCTACCTTCATAGGATCAGGTGAGTGGCGAATAGGTTTACACTGTCGCCGCTAGGATTCAAACCCGGTACCGTTCGCTTCAAATGCCAGAACCATACCCGGGAAACACAAATCTCGCGCCAGCATATATAAGGTTTAATCAGACCTGGAGATGTTATTAAAAAACACACGTCTATGAAATGTATGACGATAGGGCATAGTTTTCTCTTGTTGAATATCAAGTTTTGGTAAATTCAAAAGGTTGATAATAATTGGCATAAACAATATGCAATTTTCCCATTTCCCATTGGAGCGACAAGATGGCATTTTAATTCTCCTTTGTTTACTCTGGATGTCCCGATTCATTAATAGAGTAACATGACGTCATTGTTGGGAACATACAATGTTATGTATCAACACTACCAACACTACCGACACTATCAACACTACCAAAACTACCAACACTCTACATGGGTAGTGGCATACAATAACACAATAGCGTGTACTCTTTGGGAGTCCAGCAATTAAAAAAACGAAACCAGGATGTCAAAGTAAAACATGCTGTGTGGATGTGTCGTTTCTCTGTCTCTCAGTTTTTCAATATGGGTTGACTAAAAGTGATTACGGGTACATCGTGTACCTGATGACTCCGAGCAACGTTGGGTGCCCATGCTACAGGAACAAAAACAGCGACGATCTAACTCAAAGTGGAAATCTTTTCTCCTTCTTTCGAACGAAGAAGAAGAAGGAGAAGGGGAAGGAGGAGGAGGAGGAGGGGGGGGGGGGGGGGAAGAAGGAGAAGAAGTGTGCGAACAACTCAACACCTGTGGCAAGGTAATAAAGAAATAACGAAACGGATGAACAGTAATTTTCATTTTTTTACCTCAAGCTCAACGCGGTGATAATCTATGGAAGTAGATAAATACAAAATACAAAGTGGAGGCCATTAGACTAGATTGAAACAAGTCATTTCTGACAGGATGTTATCAATAACACGTGTTTATAATAATGATAATAACCATATTTTTATATCAACAGGGTTAATTACCATGCAGCTCAGGTAAAAGCATCATTTTCGTTACCTTTAATCCCGTCACATCTGGTTACTGACACCTTGTAATGAACCACGACAATATCAATAACACACGAATAAAATTATTGGAAGCGTTTAGAATAGACGAACAAAATGCCAACGCGTCATTTACTTTTCCATCTACTTTGACGTTCCTGAAATAATTTCAAATGATTTTTTTTCACTTATTGCCACGTGTTGTTCTCTTTAAATATTCACGTTTAATATCATCCCATAATTTGTCGACCAATGAATTTGGTCAGCGGTTGTCATGGCATGAAAGCTGGGCGTGATAGAGTAAACATGTGCTGAGTGAAAATTCATATCTAGGAGGAGTGATGAATTCTTGTTTGTTACTGTTTGTCTCGCTACATCTCACATTCCAAATGCTATTTATAATGTTCTGTTAATTCTTTCTTTCTCTTTCTTATCCAGTTCCCTTTTACCATTACAGTGTAGGGCCAGCACTATGAGGCTGGACTTCTCTGGATCAAGATATTAAGCCAAGCAGGTGATCAACCCACTGTGGTTCTATCAATTCGTTGGTATAAAATTACGTGTTTTCCTATCCCAATCGTGGCGTGGTATGGGCCCGATTCGGTGTCCCTTTTTATCTAATACATTCATTATAATCATACTTTGATTGTTACTTCTTTCGATGTTTGTGGTCTCGTTTAGTTATATGGATACATGTCACTTCTGAGAACATTACACCGAAAAGTACTAAAAGGTTATTGATAAAGAAAGAAAAAAGAAAGAGTTACTTCTGAGCAGCGATCGCACGAACTATTTTATATCTCCTGCGATCGTTTCCGGATCAGACTCAACTCTTCTGTCTCTAACTACATAATTTCTTTTTAAGTAAGCGAAAACGTGTGAAATATAATACAATCTATACTTTTATACAAAATTTAAATAAAAGGCACCCAAAATCCGCCATGGCTTGGACCCCAAACAAAAGCTGAATATTGCATTGAAACAAAGTCGCTTCAAAATTCAGGGGCAAGTTCTGTTAAGGACCACGACCTTGATTTCAAAACCAAAGCGTCAAATGCAAGGGTTCAATCAACTCAAAGCTGTTCTACGTCAAAGAAACAGAAATTACACCCCAAAAGTGCATGGGTGCGATTGGCCGTTTCATAGACGAGTTGCATAAAGTACAGAACACGTTGTTTCACTGAGCAAGGTTGGAAAATGTTAAACTGCCGCAACAAAAATACAGAAAAATATGCATAGAAGAAAAGTAGAATGTCGACAGCAGGAATCGAACCCACACCGCGATGTATGACAACACAGAGACAGAGGCCACGTTCTAACCAGCTGAGCTAATTATATTGGTCAGTTTAATATTCAAAACAAACTACAAAAAACATCATAACAAAAACCTTCTTTCTTCTTTCTTATCCAGTTATCATTACAGTGCAGGGCCAGCTCTATGGGGCTGGATTTCTCTGGAACAAGATATCAAGCCAAGCAGGTGATCAACCCACTGTGACCTTTGTGGTAGGAATACATTTTGCCTGGACAGCGGCCTTGCGGCCTACACTTATCGATTTTCAACTGCCAAGTATGCTTTAACGTGCGTAACGAGTTTATCGTCCGTCTCCGATAGGACTAGGGTCTTTGATCCCACCTACGTGAATAGGATCAGGGGAGTGGCATATAGGTTTTCACCGAGTTTCAAGGAGAAAAATACCTGTCGCTGCCGGTAATCGAACCCGGTAACGTTGGCTTCAGAGGCGAGAACCGTACCTCTGCGCCACTGGGACCCCAACGCTCTAACCAACTGACCGAATTACATTGGTCAGTTTAATATTCAAAACAAACTACCAAAAAACCATCATAACAAAAACCGTTAACATGAATCAACACACCCACATGCTTCAGCAAATACCAATCGTTGTTTGATTTGTGTTTAGGTAAAAAACCAATGCATTTTTTTGTGTAGGGCAGATGGCAGAGATTATTTCAAGATCCACGGCCCGCCTTTTCTCCTGCGCCCAATATCATCCTGATCCACAAGATCTGTTCCTTTATTCCAACCACCCTCACCCCCTACCACACACACATGTACACACACCCTGCCACCCCCACCCCCTACCACACATACACACACATACAGACACCCTACCACACCCCCCTCCCCTCCCCCCTCTTTTTATCAAAGGCCCATTCACACTTAAAATGTTAAATTCGGGCATTGTTTTGAATTTGGTCGTCCCACGCAACACTCCTTTCCAAAACAAACAGGTGTTGATAATATGGGATAATCAATTGACCAAAAAATGTCGGTTTCTGACTCACGCCATAACGACGACGTTATAGAGAGACAGAATTTTGCATAACAATCTTTCAACCGATACCAAAACACTGTTTGAAATATTTAGCCATTGTTTGACGATGTTATAAACATCATTGGAATATGATTTATAACACCACGAGTCCATTCACCAGATGTCAACCATAACCATGTCACTAATCCATATACAATAACATCATAGTTTATGATGGACTCCTCCCTTTTTCCTATCTAGATGTTGATTTATTTGTCTGTCCATCTATCTAAATATATGACTGTCTGTCTGTCTATCTATCTATCTGTCTGTCTATCTATCTATCTGTCTGTCTGTCTGCCTATCTATACATCTGTCTGTCAACTATCAATCCATTTATCTGTCTATTTATTTATCAATCTGTCTGTCCGTCTATCTATCCAACTATCTGTCTATCTATCTATCTAAAATCTATCTATCTGAAAATCTATCTATCTGTCTGTCTGTCAACTATCGATATATCTATTTGTCTATCAATGTATCTGTCTATCTATCTACTTACCAGCATAATAATAATATTATGGTATTATAATAATATCTAAGCCCCTACCATCATATCTACATGTTATGTGGCGTAGTGTTGAACGCTTTCGCTTCGTGAGCAGAAGGTAATGGGTTCGAATCTCGGCAGCGGCGTTGGGATTTTTTCCTTTGAACTTTCTCGAGTTTTATGGCTCTGACGCTGATGATTCCATTGGAATCAAGCCCTAAAAACTAACAACTTTCGTACCCAGACTGCATTCGTCCCCGCCCCTTCCCTACACGACTTCCGTCGTCCCCAGCGACCTAAAAGTTAGGGAAACTTACTCTCCAGAACTGTGAATCAATAAACGGTTTATTGGTTATTTCGGCGGTGAAAATGTTAATGACACAAGGCTGTGGCCTACTTGGCGATACACGTGTTAATCAGTCTTGTTCGACATAATAATATTACATAGCATTACAATACATAATCCTAGAAAAACCACTGTTACTACTAGTGGCCTCTTATTCGTCCCCCACCATAATTTGATGGGTCATCGAAGTTCAGCGCTCCGTGGGCTAGGACGAAGTGTTTTACTCAAGGACACAGCGCCCGACTGGTCACCCATCCACACACTGATCACGGTCAATGTTGCTTGACTACGCCGACCGGTTCAGCAGCGGGCTATCCGTTCGACCACCGGCGCACCACCAACTATAACAAAATGTCGACATACGATTCCCTGTATTGACATCTTTAGTATTTAAGAATGGGGCGTCCTTAGCTAAGTGGTCACGCCACTAGACTTTAAATGCGGACGACCGGGGTTCAAGTCCTGTCTGGTGCGGATTTTTTTCTCTGGACCTTTCAGAGTTTTCAAAGCTCTGCCCTGGAGATTCACGTGGAATCTTCTCAAGTTCTGTTGAACCGCCTTTGAAATAGCCGTTATGTGTTAAAAGGGCGTTAAACTTCAAACTTTTGAACTTTTTATATATACGTAATCGAAACGTTTCGCCCGATGGTCGACAAAGGTCTTGAAAATGCATTTGCGGAGTGAGTAAGTGTTTCATTGAAATTTTTGATTATATAAAGAAAAGTTTACAGTTGGTCGTTTTACTGTCTTGCCCCTTTGCGACACATCATAGGTCATATCCAAGAGCTCAGAAGCCGACTCGGCCATGGAATACTGCACTTCCGAGGAAGAGGCGTGGCTCCCCAGAAAACGATCGAAGGCCGAGGGGTCGCCGCTTGAGGCGGAGCCTAAAGCCCTGCCACGCGGCAGTCTCGGACGCTTGTCTCAAACTCAAAGATGTTAGATCATGCATGTCTGAGTTTGCACCTCTCACGCACGACCATGCCTAATAAAGCCCTCACTATTCTCAGTGTTTCTCGTATGAACTCTAAATGAATTTTCATTTGTTCCACAGGCCACCATAGATGGACATTACATAGGGCAACTTGCTTACCCGCCCATCTCAGACCATTTTCGTCCTAATTGGGCCAGTTATTTCAACATCATTCGTGATATTGACAAACGTGCTATTAACATCACTTACAGTTCTTTATCAGAGGAAACAACACAATCGGCCATCCAAACTTCGACCGGAGGCTCTTCTCTCCCAGACTTACCTGGCTCATTGATGGGTCGTTAACTGTCGTGATATTCAGGCACAATCCACGATATATCAAGAGTGGAGCCAAATAAACATTTGAAACGATCTTTCTGGGGTTTTTTATCTGTTCATATAATTTAAATACTCTCTTAATAATATAGAGCGTCTTGTGTCCAATTTGGAGTAGAACATGGTGCGTCTTGTTTCCAATTTGGGGTAGAACATGGAGCGTCTTGTGTCCAATTTGGAGTAGAACATGGAGCGTTTTGTGTCCAATTTGGAGTAGAACATGGAGCGTTGTGTGTCCAATTTGGAGTAGAACACGAAGCGTCTTGTGTCCAATTTGGAGTAGAACATGGAGCATCTTGCGACCAATTTGGAGTAGAACATGGAGCGTCTTGTGTCCAATTTTGAGTAGAGCTGGTATTACTGACAAACTTTTAACATAATACATCTTTGAGATAAAACTGAAACGTAACAGTATACCTTTTGTTTTCCTGTATTGTTTGGTATATTTCTCCTATTTGTCTTTTTAGGTTTTTTAATGTGTTTGTGTTTTTCAAACTTTTGTCCGATCAATACAACACTTTGTTATGTCTGTCTTTTATTATTCAAAAAGACTACAACAATGTAATGTGTTTTTGTTACATTTTTGAAAAGCAGCCGAATGATAGCTGTCCCCTAAGTAAGGCCCATCTTGCACCGGGTCTAGTCCCTGGTAGGTTGGGGGTTTAGGACCTAAGTGGGGTAGATCGTTGTCCCAGATGCAGTGGGAAATTGATCATCTCAGTTAGGGAGGAACCGGTAGCTTTGGCATACACTACTAACTGCAGTGGGCGGACTCAAGTCCTCAGGCAAGCCTCTATCGTCTGCGTCCATGGTTATGGTCGGGCATCGCACACCACTGAATTTCTTGAGCCATCCGTCTCACCCATATGATGTTGTTGTTGTTTTGTTTGGTTTGGTTTTTGTGCTGGGTTTTTTGTTTTTGATTTTGTTTGTTTGTTTGTTTGTTTTTTGTGTGTGTGTGTGTGTGTGTGTGTTTGTGAAACGAAATATTGTTCTAGTTCTTAATTCAACACACAGAGTATCAAATTCGATAATAAAATCCTTGTCTCCGTGCAATAATTCATATGAGATGGAAAGAACTTAAGCATCATGTGATATCATATTTACCTACATTTACATATAGTACTGTGCCATTTTTCGTTTGCAAGCTTTGCGAATATTAATTTATTTGATCATGCTGGTTGATTACGTGTCATCTTACTCCAATCTAATCACATCTGTTGGAGACACACGTGTGGTTGTTTTGACACTTGCACCCGATGTAGTGTAATGCTCATAAATACATGAGAATGCTTATTGGAAGAGTATTAAAAAACTAACAAGATTGATTTATGTTTTTTTTATGTATTGATCAGCTAAACGCATTCGATAAAGTGCACCAGTACGATCTTGTAACATTGCAACAAAATATGCAAATTAGCTCAGTTGGTTGGAGCGTGGCCTCTGTCTTTGGCTAGGCGGTGTTGTCGTATGCCGCGGTGTGGGTTCGATTCCTACTGTCGACATTGCAGTTTTCTTCTATGGCTATTATTCTGTATTTTTCTGTCACGTTAACATTTTCCAACCTTGCTTAAGACTGTGATAAGTAGCTACAAAGGTACACAATAAGCTTATCGTGTCATTGACTCAATGATAGGTAAACAATATAAGGATGGTTATATGAGTGAATTGGGATATTGGTTATATGAGTGAATTAGTATATTGGATATATGAGTGAATTAGTATATTGGTTATATGAGTGAATTAGTATATTGGTTATATGAGTGAATTAGTATATTGGATATATGAGTGAATTAGTATATTATTGGTTATCTGAGTGAATTAGTATATTGGTTATATGAGTGAATTAGTATATTATTGGTTATATGAGTGAATTAGTATATTGGTTATATGAGTGAATTAGTATATTATTGGTTATATGAGTGAATTGGGATATTGGATATATGAGTGAATTAGTATATTATTGGTTATCTGAGTGAATTAGTATATTAGTATATTATTGGTTATATGAGTGAATTAGTATATTGGTTATATGAGTGAATTAGTATATTATTGGTTATATGAGTGAATTAGTATATTGATTATATGAGTGAATTAGTATATTATTGGTTATATG
>JARBEQ010260051.1:0-10533 GCA_030265355.1 Tritonia tetraquetra
CATTACAGTGTAGGGCCAGCACTATGAGGCTGGATTTCTCTGGATCAATCTATTCTACCATGTTATAACAAGGCAATATGTCTCCATACTGCACGTTTATGGTTTGTATTTGCGTACATCCGGTTTTCCAATATTGCTCACTTTTTATCTGAATGCATTGACCTCATCATCATCGTCATTAGGTGTGTTGTCTGGGGCAGACATTGGTGAACAGGACTCACCATCTCCTTCAATAATTCAATATTATTGAATTGGTGTTGAGCCTTGCCCAGAGTGGTGGTGGAACCTCCCAGTTTATATAAATTGCTGAGGGGTACCCACAAGGGCTACATTAATTTGTTTATTGGCCTGTCTAATTGACTAATACTGCTCAGTGTATTGTTCATGGTGTCAGGAAAGAGTTGTGGACACAGTGGGCTGATCACCTGCTTATCTGAGATTCTCTGATCCATAGAATTCCGGCTCTGAGTTCGGTCGTGTTTGGTAGTCGGGGTGCCTCCATTTATGGCAAGTATCGTGTGTCCCTTTCGTGGCTGAACATGGGGCTGGCCCTAACACTGCTCTGCGGTATTAATTGGGTTCGATCAAACAAACAAACTGCTGTGGAACCTGGCTGATATCAGTCTGTCTATACTTGTTCCTGCCGCTAACGACTTGGGCTCTTACTCTGTTCCAAGGAGCTCACTATATTTGTACAGCATGGTAAGCTCCTTCACAGTGGGTTGATCACCTGCTTGGCTTAATATCTTGATCCAGAGAAATCCAGCATCATAGTGCTGGTCCTACACTGTTATGGTAAAAGGGAATTGGATAAGAAAGAAAGGCCAAGCAATGCTATTGAAATTTTCACAAATTATCTACACTAAATACATTTTTCTTTTAAAGTTTACAGAATGAATCTATCTGTGTAACTTTTCAAAATATAAATTTTTGAATTTGGCCAAAACTTTCAGTCTTGCAGAAATTTTTTTTCACTCCCATTCACTTTATTCATACACCTAAATCATGAAAAAAAATAAAAAAATCTGAATTCTTATCAAAAACCCCTCCATCTGACTCCTCCCCAAACATATCAAACACATTTCTGTCATGGGACATCGTTAAAAAAATGGAAAAAAAACAGAAGTTTTAGCCAGGTGAATTACAGCAATACAGAAGGAAGAGCGAATTTCGCCACAGTACCCTGTCACACTTTTAATCAAAATGCAAGAACCAAAATAATTAAAAACTATACCATAACGAAACAAAAAATTACTGCTCTATCAGTTGGCGACAGCAGATGCACTAACGGCGTGATTATAATAAAACTGTGGGGTGGTAAAGACTATCACGCATTCTCCGCATGACTCGTCGTTTCGGATTGAGCGCCTATCACGCATTTCGTATGTGACCCGTCTCAAGTGAATTAAAGGTTCTAAAAATGTATACGAATAAGTATATATATATTTATATGTTGTAATATGAGAAACAGAAATTGCTCAAAAAGATTGTCTCATAATCGTCTTTATTAGAAATGATTCTATTTTATTGATGATTTGATTAGTTTAAAATCAAAAACATTGTAAATCTGTTTTTATTTTTGACTAGTTCAAACAATGGCATACTGTTATTATGTACACATTAAGGCCTTGAATAATTCATGAAATCTTATATGGTTTACCTATTTGAATGAAATTTGCAGAATGAGATAAAACAAGCAGTGATTTTAAAGAGGAAACGACTCGCTGAGGCTTTTGAAATAATGGAAGTAGTAAGAGATGGTAAAAAAGTAATCACACATTCAAGATGGGTGCAACTTATGAGTTACATGATGCCTCAGAAATCAATACCCTATATTGATTTGATGATGAAAATCCTTGATGATGACAACACTAATGTTTTGAGTAAGTGGATTTAAAGTTTTATTCACTGTGAATGAGGAAGAAAACATGGTTGACTGTATTTTAACTATTTTCAATTTCTGGTTTATTGCTACTTGACTCTAAAGAAGTGATTGATTTCCAATAAAGGTCCCTGGTTGCTTGACTGGACTTAATCACGATGTCTACCCCTAAGGATATGTTGTAGCATTCAGTGTTACAACTGCAAATTATGTCAATACCTCTCTTTCCAGATAGTAATTTTCACCAGTCATCTTTTTGGCTAGTAACCATCAGCACAACAAGAATGTATTGATGTTGTTGTTCAATCTCTTTTGCTTTGAGCAGGGTGCTCTTAGTATACTTATATATGCCATATTTATTAAAAAGCTAATTTTCAATTGTGCTGTACTCTTATGTATATGTTGAGGGGAATAGGGGGTGTCAATGATCTTTAAGATGTGGGCAGTTCAAGAGCAAACATAATTAATAGGTTCCAAAAACTGTATCAGCAATTTAGTTCCTGCATTGGGTCTATTTGATTCAGATGCTTGTTACTGATGCATGTTGGGCACACAGTTAAAAGAAATGAAGATTGATCAATTCTCTCTATGTGCTTACTTTCAACCTTTATGCTGGGTTTTGTAATGTGTCCGAAAATTTTCTTCCTTTGATGTCATGTGCCCATTATTCACCCATTGTTATCTAAGATACGACTCCAAGCCTATTGATATATAGAAAGTACAATTTTGTTAAAAACTTCATGAGAAAATATTTGATTGAAAACTTTTTCGATGCAATAAAGGTCGAAGTTGACATCACTTAAGTACTTTCTATACACCAATAGCAAGCCCCATTATTCGACTTTCTAAAATAAAAAAGTCAGCTACAGTTGCAACAGTGTCTGAAGTAGCCCAACCCCCTCATTTTAATCCATTATCGCTAGCTTCTCCACGAGCTGATCCCATCTGTCACTCATTCATCACCTGTCATTTACCGGGGGTCAGCAATATTATGGGTCATTTTCACTATGGTGCTCACGTCTTTGTCTGTGGCCTTGTATATTTGAAGCAAAAAGTTTCATTGTTCAACCAATAAGATAGACCCTTTTCATATCAATATCATGTTTGTGACATAAGCCATGCCCCCAATGGGTCCATGCATAAAGAAGCATGGTCATGCTGTTAGTTTGACCTGTCCGTCTTACGATTGACAGCAAATTGGTGTACTCCCAGGACCTGGCATGTTTTTAGAAGTACACAGAATCATACAAGATATTTGTGATCACATTTGTAAATGTATTCAGTTTTCCAGTATCGCCATGTGTTACAGTCTCTAAAATTTTGATACTCTCTTAAGGATATTGTATTATTCATTATGATGAATCAACCCAAATTATTATTGTTATCTCTAGGTTTAAAAAACTTCATGAATTTGTCAGACTTGCTACACGTGCCGCTCAGTGAGGTGAAAGACCGTAAAACTTGGTTAGAAGTATACTTTCCCAATTTCTATAACCACAAGTTCAGCGAAATTGTGAAATTTGTTGTAAGACATCGGTGAGTTTGTAAATTAAACTAAACTTTTTGTCTTTTACTCTTTTATTTTAATGGATTATTTCCTTTTTTTCATTTTGATATATTCCCAGACCAATTATTTCGATCTAAATTAATGTAAATGTAATGTGATATGAGGCAGGGTAAATAAGCCAAAAGCATTTGTTTGTATTTGATGTATTTTGTAGTTACTTTGATACTTTCATTCATTCTGTTTCATCCCCCAACCAACAATTGTCAATAATAAGATAAATGACTCAAGCATTTTTACCGTGGTCAGCAGGAGAGTGATGTCCTTTTGTTTGTCATTGCTTGATTCAAAATACTTTGCTATTGTCTTCTATTGAAATCGGAAAATTCCAAAACTGTTGTGAGTGGAATTCAAGCACCTGGTAGTGAAAAAATAACATCAATCCAAGGGAAGTTAACTCTAAACTGTGCTCACTCATTATATAGTGAGAAAAGCTCAGTTGCTTGTCTTATGTATTTACCATGTTAACTAATATGTGTACATTCTTTGCTCTAAGTGGGGCAAAATGGCCAAATGGTTAAGAAAGCAGACTTCCATGTTAAAGGCTGTGGGTTTTAACTCCTGTGCCGGCACATTGATGTTTTCTTGGGCAAGACATTTTACTCAAATTGCCTGACTTGATCCAGATATAGAAATGGGCACCAATTCTCAACTGGGAGTTGGGAAAGTTAACAGCGATCTACCAGCATCCTTACCAGAAAGTGACAAATTGTCACTTAGACTTGTCTTGTTCATGCTCCTGAAATCGCATTGAGCGCTAGCCCCATGAGCCTCAAGACTCTTTTTTTATCTGACCTCTTTGTTTTACCTTTACTCTCTAGATTGAAGCACTCTTATGTATATCTTTCGGGGTTTTTTCAATTATTCTATAAGATTTATTTTTGAGTTCCTGTAATCCACTGTTGTCTTTATTATTACTAATTATGATTCCATTCTATCCGACATTGAGAAGCTGCATATTGAAATGTAAAATATTTATTTTTAATGTTGCTTGTTCTCTGCTTACTATGAAAGACTGTCGTAATTTATCAAACACTCAAGTTTCATGAGAATTTGATGTTATGATTATACCTAAATAAACTTGACATTAAAAGGTAAAATTGGTAGTTATAAAGAAAAGAAGAAAAAAATTGCACCTAAATAGTTTTTTTGGAAATAGTCTAGATTTTCTATTTTGATAATTTTCACAGGTATTTTCGATACTCATTTGATATCCTCATTGTGATCAATGCTATCTTTATCGCCATTGATGTGGATGTGATTGATTGGTTTTTCCTGACAATTTTCACACTTGAAATCATCCTCAAGCTTTATGTTATGGGAGGCAAAGAGTTTTTTATTCGTGTGTGGAATGTGTGAGTCTTGATTATTATTCTCTCAAAGATATTTTTTTAGATAAGAGATATTTTTAAACACTTCATTATGTGCACTTCATTATACCCTGTTAATACTTTTCAAAAACCTGTTCGTGGCTACTCCTATGTTTAAAAAAGTATGAAGTTTTACGCTCTTTTCAACAAAACTTGATTAGCTTCCACATGAATCTCCAGGGGACACAGTGGGCTGATCACCTGCTTGTCTGAAATTCTTTCATCCACAGCAATTTCCAACCCTGTGTTCAGCCATGCTTGGGGGTCGGGGTGGCTGCATTTATGTTGGGTATCTTGTGTGCCTTTTATGGCTGAAAATGAGGTTGGCCCCAACACTGCTCTGCAGTATTAATGGGGTTTGATCAAACAAACAAAGAATCTCCAGGGCAGAGCCATGAAAACTCTGAAAGGTTCAGAGTAAAAAAATTCTGCATAAGACAGCACTCAAACCTGGACCTCTGCATTGAGAAGTGACTTAAACACTGCACTTAGACCTGTGTATTATTTTGCTTGTAACAAGAAAGCAAATACATCCTTCTCATAAAAATACAAAATTAAATAAATCCTTGTTAATAAGCATTAATAAACAATGATAAACATTTTTTGTTATTGCTCTCTCTCTCTCTCTCTCTCTCTCTCTCTCTCTCTCTCTCTCTCTCTCTTTCTTTCTCTCTCTCTCTCTTTCTCTCTCATTGCTGTGATTAATCTTTTAAATTTTGAAATATTGTATCGGCGATATTAAAAACTAGTACTTTTTCAGAGGGATTATATAGATGGGGGTCATGGTAGGTTTGGTACTGGAAAATTTTGGGAAACTCTGTTGCAGAGGAGTAATGGATGAAAAATATGATGGATATTAGCTTTTTTACCATAAGAAGAGAGAAATACTGTTAAACCTGACAGTTTTACCATGTCACTTGCTATCATTCTGTTCATGCCAGGTAGCCAATAATGGTTTTTGGATAGTTTTACACTGTTGGCTATGAGATGAGTAAAACTTTGATTTCATCCACAGATTTGATTTTATTATTATTGGTGCTGCTTTCTTGGCTTCCATTGTGGAGAAATCGATGGGAAAATGTAAGAAATGGAAATTTTAAAATATATATATCTATATATATTTTGTAGGAATTTTTAAATTATTCAACAATTGATATCTCTTTCTTAAAGTGTATTAATTAGGAAGTGGGTCTCAAAGTTACGAGGACGATTACTTCTTTTTCAGTCCGTTACAAAATTCATGTCCATGCTTAAGGCCTGGATTTCTAAAAGTATCTGTTGTATCCTAGTGAAGTTTTGTATTGTCATTCCATATACTCCTGACCAATCCAAAAAAAAAATTCCAACTTGGTTAATGATTTCGTTTATTAGCGCTATATTAAAAACAACTATAGTGCTTGATCCTAACTTACAGAGGTTTTACAGTACACTTTGATGATTTAACATTGAGGCAACAAGGATGTATGTGTTATGTCGGTTGAAACACATGAACAGGTTTAACTATTTTGACCATCTAATGGTGTGACCGATATTGGTATCATTGTACTGTCAAAATTAAAAGCATTTGTACTTGAGTCGATCAGATTTTTTGATATAGTGCTAACAAGAGAAATTCTTGATAAGGCCGATTTGAAGTGTCAAACACTATTTTTGTTTGGTCATGGTTATTTTAAATCACCATGCACAATTTAATAGCTATACAACGTACATAGTTTTAGACATATAAGCCTCTAACCATAGACAAGAGTTTTGAAATGGATTATTGACATGGAGAATATGATTCAGACTAATACTGATAACATTGTACTCTTATTGAAGCTAGATATTGTTTTCAGACCAAGGGACAATTTATTGTAAGTGTTAATCTATCAGTATTAGAGCAAAGCAAAGTTTATTTTTTGGCTTGATTATATACTTTCATTCATTCAGTCTGATCAAATTTTGATCATTGACTTGTCAAAAGTAGATATGAAATTGAAGTCCTGCATGGATGATATTTTTTAAAAAGGTGTTGCCACTAAGAATGATAGGTATATGAGCCAAGAGGGAATATTTGACAATGACAGTTCCGAAAATATAGCCAAATAATGGAAGTAATTTGACATATAACTGTGGAGTTTGAAACTATGCTTGCCGACCTTGGCATTTTTATAGTAGAGAGATGACATAACCAAGTGAGCTATTTACAGTCATACATCCCAGGTGTTGCAGGTCATTTTTTTCCTTCTCGTCAGCCTTATTTTCTATCATTGTCACACATTCCCTTTTTGTTTACACAGGTGAGATAACTCTTGTGGCTCAGTTAGTGCATCTCACCAATTTCCTATCCAGCCCATGTGCTTTTATAACAAGAGTATACCATTATCCTTTTATTTAGTGCATCTTAACTGCATTCTGCAATGTGGTGTTGCATTTTAAATGTCTTAAAAGAATTCAAAGTGCAAGTGATGTTGTGACCACAGAGTTCTCAATTTGAATATTATTTGAAATCATAGTGTTCACTTTTTTTACTCCTTTAGCGGATGAGGAACTTAGCACTTTGGACATCTTGCTGGTTTTAAGAGTCATGAGGCTGGTCAAAATTTTTGGAAGTATCAAACGGTAAGGGATTTCAAAGATGATCAAAAGTGTCCTCCACTCTATTTTATACTTGTATTGGCTGATCTGTCATTGTAATCAGACAAATTGATTAATTTGTTTTTTATTTTATCAAAGATTGAGAATGCCAACTTAGAACAATATCTGAAAATGATATTTAAAGGGTCTTTCCATGTTTTTGTGAAAAACTACAACCAAGATTTTTAGAATGCATGGCTACTGATCAATTATATTTTATTCATCACCATGATGGAATACAGATACACATCTCTTTTTTATGTGACTTATATCATTTGAGAAGTCTATTCTTCATGCATTTTGAAGAAGTAACTAGGAAGCTCAATTCAACTTTGAATTCAAAATTTAAGTTGTTTTATTTATTGATAGGTAATGACAGAAATAAGACATTTTAAAAAAATTCATCGTTTCACAGGTTCAAAGTTATACTTCAGACACTTGTAAACATTGGCCCATCTATACTCACTTATGGTGGAGTGATGTTTGTAAGTTGATGTTTTCTCTCATTATTTGAATCTCATTTATAATTTGATTTTGATGATTAAAAGTTTTGAAAATCTTTCATATGTTGTTTTTTTTTACCAAAGTGAAGCTGGCAGGTATAATTGTCAGTCAAATTTTATATCTGTTACGTTTGTCATAAGATTTATGAAATGTAACAACTGAAATTATTAATTCAATTATTGTTAAATATGTTTATCCACAGGTTTTTTACTATTTCTTTGCAATCATTGGCATGGAAGTTTTCAGTGGATATATCCATTATTATGGATACAATTCAAGCAGATCAGACACAGAGTTATTATTTTGTGGTAACACAGCTTTGAAGGACACCCTCTTTTATAGATTTCACTACTGCAAAAATAACTTCAATGACCTCTTGAAAGCGATGGTGGTTATGTTTGAACTCACTGTAGTTAATCAGTGGCATGATATCCTTTAACACAATTAGATGTCTTTACTGCTGTGTTTTTATTTGATCTTACCATAACAAAATAGTAGTTATCTTTAATTGCTGATGTTGAGTGCAGATGATGCTGATGGTAAGATTTTGATTCTATTGATGACAGCACATATCTTAAGTAAGATAATCATATTTTTAATAGTAATGGGGGATGATGATGGATAATGATGATGTGGATGATGACGATGATGATGATGATGATGATCACGATGACAACAAAATAGAAAAGTGTGGTAATAATACAGTGACCTACTTTAGTCAGAGTAATGCATTGCACACACCATAACATTAATTTGTGGTTCTAAATAATTTTGTTTTCACTTTTATATGTGGCTGTGGCCAAAATGTATAATTTTATTTGGTAATTTTTCTTTAACCGTTCTCACTGTTAACATCTGGATTTGTTCATGTTACAAGCAAAGCAGCAATGCTGTATTTTTTCTTCTTCCACGTATGTGTTGTTATCATCATCCTCAAGTAAGTAGCATTATACTGCATTTTATATGTTTTGGTGTAAACTTTATTACAGTACAATGTTTTAGATGGTTTCATTTAACAAATTAGATTTAGAACTCTATGGTCAAAAAGTGCAGCAGTGACAGAATAAACACCTTTGCAATGGGACCCAATTTGGGTGCTTATTTTATAAATGAACTATTGATTATTATAAATATGATATGTTTAGAGGTGAACAAGAAGATAAGATATGAGGTGTAGTGAAAATGATTGCTATAAGGAATGAAGAGAATAAATATATTTCTTATATTCTGCTGAGAGTGGCAAACTCTCCAAGTTTGGAGTTGTCACCTATAGCTGAGAGGTGACTACAACAAATGTTGACAAATATGGTTTCACCTGGACATGCATACACAGAGTCAGATACACTTTGACTGAGACAAAAATATAATATGACTTGTTTTTGCCCATCAAATTAGACATAACACAATTAAGCACCAACAAAAATGTATCTTGATGGTTGTCTTTCTCAGTATTTTTACAGCCTTCATTCTCGAGGCATTCATTTTGGAGTACAGCCTTCAAACAGTTCCAAAGTTGGAGTCCGTTGTAGAAGCAAAGATAAAAGAATTGGGATTGGGAATTGGCATGTAAGTTAATTTCTTATTTCATGCCTTCTGTAATCATAGATCCCTTTGTTTTCTTTCTCCTCATCATGTTTGACAAAACTACACTGTATTGATATTTAGAATAGTTCATAGACATGCTTGATTACATCTGCCACATGTTTGGGTTTAAAAACAGGTAACAAGGATGTTAACAAAATGCACAAGAAGTGAATTCATGCTTGTAAGTCCCACATCACTATTGATTGGCCAGGAAATTTAATACAGTGGTCTCTGCCTAAGAACCCACCAGCTAAGAACATGAATAAGATGGCTACGGCTCAACTTACTTCAGTGCACTCCTTCATTTACAGCATCAAAAAGAGACGCCCAGCACATGGGTCATGTCAAAATGTTTCCTTAGCAAAGATAGGTCATTTACATTGGACATTAACCACCTCATGTATAGCTTTGTTTGCTCCTCTAAGAAATTTGCGTAAGAACCCGGTCCGCCCTAAAACCTGCTAATGCTGTCTCCTTATGGGCAAGTTCTTAGGCGGAGATCCCTGTGCAACAGGGTTGAGTAACTCATACAAAATGATAGTCAGCATCAACTGTGTAGGCCAATATCATTTATCAATCTTTAACATGCAATTATGTGGCCTTAACAAGATACACTGATGTCAATTGCTGGAATAAAAATGGACTTAAATCCTGTCTCATGTCATGTTTCATTATTACAAAAAAAGATTGCTACAAGGGTTGTGAAAATGAGTTATAGTTATTAAGCATGAGGATTATTATCAGTTTTTAATCTAATGCATTTATCTGATATTTTTAAGTTGTTTAAGGATCATATTTTTTCAGTTTCTAAAATACATACACTTAAAGCTCGTTTTAACGCCAACTTTGGTGACAGTTGAAAATTGGCGGTATAACAAAATGGTACCTGGCAAGAGAATACATACATAATTAATAGGAAGCCACATAGGCCTACCAACAGTGTGTTGAAGGCCGACGGCGGCGAGGCGAGGCGGTGTGTTGTTAGTGTTAGCATAGCAACAGTGTGATAAACT
>JARBEQ010260062.1:1712-19358 GCA_030265355.1 Tritonia tetraquetra
AGTAGTGAACAAAAAATAAATCCATCTTGTTGATTTTAGTAGTGAACAAAAAATAAATCCATCTTGTTGATTTTAGTAGTGAACAAAAAATAAATCCATCTTGTTGATTTTAGTTTTAGTAGTGAACAAAAAATAAATCCATCTTGTTGATTGTAGTAGTGATGCAGTAGCTGATTGGATCATTGGAATAAAAAGGGAGCGCATTAATATGGTAGTATTATATCAACAACGCTTTTCGTCCTCCATGTACTGTACAATGTTTTGTTTACCCCCTTGGAGGCCTTTACACCCAAGCATCCTTCTCAAATCCATACTAGCACTAGCATTCTGATAAGATCGTTCACGACCCTCGAACGGGTACTCAATTACACCCAAGTCGAGTGGGTAAGCAGAGTAAAGTGTTTTACCCAAAGACACAACGAAGGTAGTCACCAACCACGACCATCGTTGCTCACTTCGCTGACAGTTCCAGCGTGCTTCGGTATCGGCGCCACGCATTTGTCAAGTAAGAATCTTGTATAAGTAACTAACAACCAAAAAAAATGTTTTTTTCCAGAAGATGGTGATCACAAATATAAAGAATAGCACTTTTAAAAATTGTGAATACACCTATGTTCTTTATGTGTGCAAGGGGGCCGTCCCTAGTACAGCCTCTGGATGCAGAGATCTGGGTTCGAATCCCAACTTGTGCAGGATTTTTTTTCTCTGGACTTTTCAGTTTCCATGGCTCTGCCCTCGAGATTCACATGGAATTTTCTTTTCTAGATATTATTTAAAAGTTCAGAACTTTTTAGAAAAGTGCAAACCCAACCTGACATTTTTTCCACACTGTTCTATATTGTTCTGAATGTATTGTAAATAAATAAATATAAATATATATAAAATATCTATATAGCGCCGGTATCCACCTAGAAGAAGCTCAATAGCATTTACAATATGTTAATGACATGGAGGGAAAAAATGATGATTAATACAATAAAACAAAAATTATATCCGACACATAAGAAAAGGATATCCAAATAACGTACAGTACAGGACAGGAATATATATCACCATAACAATTGGAAACTTACCGAGTCTGAATCACAATAGAAGAAAGGGCAAGCCAGGTGTTGGTTGACGAGATCCAGAACTTGGACTTAGACATAAGATTAAGCAAAATGGAGTTGCTGGTATTGTTTTAATTTGCTTAGTTTATTACCCTCTCAATACTTAATTTGTACAAAAATCAACTCTTTATTGCAAGGTTATTAAATGAATGATCCAATATAATAGACTAGACTAACTCCCAAGAACTTTTAGGTCACTTGACTTATTCCTTCGCCCAAAGTGGCAAATCTCCCAGTTCTTATATAGCTGAGGGGTGACCACAAGGGCTACATTAATTTGTTTATTGGCCTTGCTTTTGATAATTACTGCTCAGTGCTCATAGTGTCAATAAAGAGTTGTGGACACAGTGGGCTGATCACCTGCTTGTCTGAAATTCTTTGATCCACAGTATTTCCAATCCTGTGTTCAGCCATGCTTGGTGGTCGAGGAGCCTGCAATAATATCGGGTATCTTGTGTGCCCTTCATGACTGAAACTGAAAGTGGGGTTGGCCCAAACACTGCTCTGCTGTATTAATGGGGTTTGATTAAACAAGACTTTTTCCTTTTGACTCTTCATGGAACACAGAGATTCAGCACTTTTCTTACATCGGACTCTGTTCTGTGCTTCCTTTCTTACTTCTTTCCAGGTCCTTTCAGTCATCTTCAAAAGTCTTCTTTACATAACCCTCAACATCTCCCCATTCTTTTTCCTCTTCTTTCAACAACTTTTCATTAAAAAAAAACAAAAAACAACTCCTTCTCAATTCATTCTTAATATACTCTCTGAAAACAGTTCATCAAACACTAGAGGGCATTAATATACTGTCTTAAGACAGCTCGTCGACCACTAGAGGGTGTTAATATACTGTCTGAAGACAGCTCATCGAACAGTAGAGGGCGTCCCAAGCACAGTGGTTAAGCCACTTGCCTTTGGGATTCAAGTTTTCATGGCTCTGCCCTGAAGATTCACGTGGAATCTTCTCAAGTTCTTTAGAATTGCCTTTGATATGACTTTTCCGAGTTAAAAAAGGACGTTAAAAACTTCAAACTTTAGAACTTTTTTTTTCAGTGTCTAAAACACATTGCATGGAAACACCTGACCACATAGACTCTTCAGTCGACGCCCAACGCCCATTTTAAAACATTACCAGATTACGACGTCCCTGTGACTCCAAAGCCAGATACCGCTATCTAAATCTCTGAATAAATTTCAATTAACATTTATAAAACCAATATGATATAACTTGTGTCATAGGAGTACAAAGTAGCACAACAAGGATACGAATCTTTGAAGCCACAGACTTGAGGTGGTCAGTCTTGGTAATGTAGTAACACGCTTCCTTCGTCATGATAGTCAGTCGTTTACGCAATTCCTGTCAAATAAATGAAATGATGGAATTTGAAAGTCGTGGAAAAATTGATAGATAAAGATAAGTTTGTTGGTGTGTGTGTGTTTGTGTTTGTTTGTTTGTTGGGTGCTTTCAACACAGAAAGGTTATTTCAACACCCACAACACAGCTGTTTTCATGAACAAGAAAATACAAGTTTGTATGTCTGCTCATCATTTAAAACATATATTTAAAATTTAAGGGGGTCCCAGTGGCGCAGAAGTACGGTTCTTGCCTCTAGAGCGAAAGGTACATGGTTCGATTCCCTGGCAGCGTCGGGTATCTTTCTCCGTGAAACTCAGTGAAAAACTATATGCCACTCCTCTGATCCTATTCAGGTAGGTGGGATCAAGAACCTAGTCCTATCAAAGACGAACGATAAACTCGGAGGTCCCGTGTGCACATTAAAGAACCCTTGGCAGTTAAAAATCGATAAGAGTAGGCCGTAATGCCGCTGTCCGAGCAAAATTAATCCCCACCACAAAGGTCACAGTGGGTTGATCCCCTGCTTGGCTTAATATCTTGATCCAGAGAAATCCAGCCTCATAGCACTGGCCCTACACTGTAATGGTAAAAGGGAATTGGATAAGAAAGAAGAAAGAAAGAATTTAAAATTTAAATTCAAAACATTTAAACAATAAAAATCCTAAATATAAGTATGTAAATACACATATATATACATATCATATATCATCTCATAAGAGGTCAAAAACGTGTACATTCCCTAAAAATTACATAATTTTTCTGGGACTGCCAAGCTCAAAGAGGGCCTTCTAATCCATGCATGTGTGGTAATGCGGTCAGTGTCTGTGTCAATGAGTAGATCAATCATATGGTAATGAGACAGACATACAGATAGAGTTCAAGATATAAAGAGAGGAGGTAAAAACAGAACATACAAAAAAAAGGGAACTGTTACCCTAAAGAGCCTTGGGAAAAGCTGACACGTTTTGGCCATGTGTGAGATAGAGCTCTGGGACATGACTTCACTGACGTGAACCTTCCATGTTTCCTCCAGTTCATCGGCTTGCAGGTTGAGTAACACAGCAGACAGGTGGGAGAAGGCAGGCGATGCTTGGCTGGAGTTGAGGTCTATCGTGTCACTCTCACTGGGAACATCACTGTTCAGGCTTTGGCTGGTGGAAAAAGAAAGTTGCAGGTCTTTTACTGATATGATTCAGACTCTCGGGATGACACAACAAGTATTATACAAACAGAGTTACGATTAACCGATTCGGTAAGTTTGATCAAGCTATCTCTTGTAGTCTATAAGATATGATTTTTTATTTATGCAAGGAAAAGAGAAATTACAGTGGTCTCCCCTAAGAACCCGCCAGCTAAGAACCCAATCGGTGTTATGGTCCGATTGTTTCTATATAATTCTCATCTCTAAGAATCCAACCACATGTATATAACTCTCCCCAAGAACCCGCTGTTTTTTAACGGATTTCGTGCTCGGGTATTGAAAAAATATGCAAAGCAAAACAAAACTCAGTCGAAGTTTGTGATAAACGAACAAGATAGCTACGGCTCATCTTACTTCAGCGCTCAAAAAAGATCCTCCCAGCCTTTGATATATTAATCTTTACCAGAGTGAAAGTGTTTATGGTCCATCTCTGATAGGACTTGACCTTGCAAACCTGACCGAGATTCAAACTGTAGACCTCCAAATCCATGAGCAAGTACACTACCACTATGTCACAGAGGATATACCTAAAAAAGTGGGAGAGGTTTTTTTCAGAAACCAAACAACAAAACAAAGCAACCGGCATAAGACAGAGTAAAATGTACACGGGTACAACTGACTTACATGGAACCAGTAAAAGACCTGGATCGAATCGGCCGCGAGTTGTGGACCTTGATAGACAAAGAGGTGTCGGATGTTGCTGTGGCATGACTATGCTCGTGGTCAGAGCCGTCCGACTGCAAAGTGTGGATGGGAAAAAAGAATACAAACCATCAATAGTTGACATTCAACACGTAAGGTGGCAAAGTGAGTAATCATTATTAAATTAGTGCTTAATGTATTGCTCATATATGTAAATTCAGCGCTCATCAATGCTCTCAGACTCATGCCTGGTTCTGCATCCAGATGTACCAGTGTCTCAAGTGCCATTTAAGGCTGGATATAGAGCTGGCCCCAACTCTAATTAGTGGTAAAAATGGGGTTCATTCTAACAAACGTGTAACACCTAAGACAATATTCAGTAAAATTTTACAGCTCTTTGAATCATCAGTTGTTAAAGTAAAGAAACTGTAGCAGTAGATATAAATCATTGTCGCTTTATTATCCGTAGCGCATATTACTGCCAAACATTGTTCCATACAGCTCCATGTTCAGCATTGCTGAAAAGAGTGCTCTAGATCAGGTAGATAAGGCAAACAGGTGATCATCCCACTGTGCCTGAACCTTGAATGACACAATGAGAATCACACTTATAGGATTTGCCCAAGTTTTGGCCACAAAAATTGTTACTGTGGCCTTAAAAAAAACTTCACCTATAAGAGAACTGAGCAGATTTTACCGCATAAGGTGATTTAAATCTATACAATATTTAATTTCTATTTACCTCTTCATCCGTTGAGGGGTCCTCGGTGGCACTTTCCCTGGGCGAATCTGGCACCTTGGAGTTACCACTGATAAGATCTGGTACACTGCCAAAGTTTCTATGGCCCGGCGAATCCCCCGATGGAGGATCCATGAAGGAATGACGATGATCTCCCAATCCAGAAAAATAATCATCTGACTGGAAATGACAAACAAAATGAGAGGATTTTATCATTTTCCTTCAGGATATATCATTATCATTTCGCTATTAATAGAAAATGTAACAGCTTGAACATTTCTTTATTATTTTAAACCCGACAAATATATACCAGAACATTGAAATAGTTAAAGTGTCCAGGCTTTGAAAACTTGAACCTTTGTCCAGAAAACCTACCTCTGATTCTTCCAGTTCATTATCCAGAAAATCAAATCGTTTGAAAGTGACAACCAACTCATTTCCACTGCTCTCATTACCAAGTAGGGTATCATCTGGGGAAGACAGACACACAAAATTAATTGAATTTAGTCTGAAGCAAAACTGTTTTGTTTTTTTTCTTTATACAAAAGGAGAAAAAAATGAGTGCGCAATTAAAAAATCCACAAAAGTTTAAAGTTGTTAATTTCACACCTTTGGCAACAGATTCTAGATCATATCAAAGGTGGGACCACAGATTTTATAGTCCATCTCGATCCAATAAGAGATCTATAGGGTCAGAGCCATAAAAGCTCTGAAAGTCCAGAAGAAAAAATCCCCACATTGTCCCTGGGATTCAAACCCTTGTGTGAATAAGATGAATGTGTTCCATACACTATTATGATACCCTCGTTTTATCCGTCCATGTCACATCTACAATCTTTCTTTCTTTATCAATAACCTTTTCGTACCTTTCGGTGTAAGGTTACATCTACAATATGGTTTCCAAAAAAGAACTTATGATCCTCCTATATACAGGAATTGAGTGAACGAAATATTGTTTTATTAATACTACTTTTGTTCTCCATACATTCTTTTGGTGAGGAAATATTACAAATACCATGAGAGGAAGGAATAGCACCATTCAACGACAATTATCAATACACAATGCGCATTGACACCAAACAATCTGTCTCCTGTCTAAAAGAAATGAACTCTTAATACAAGAAATGCTACAGTCCAACTCACTAGACGAGGCTTCAGGTAACGATGTTTCTTCTCCACTGGATCCCCCTCCACTTTGCTGGTGGTCCAAAGTGTCACTGGACTGGCTGAAGATGACCTGTGGTCAATCAAGAGGAAATCAATTAATTAGCTATTTATATCAGTTAAAAAAGTTCATCGTAATTCAAAGGAAAAATAATTCTATTTATATACATCCCAGGCCATGCTCAGGGTGCAAAAAAATAAGAACAATTAAAAATGAAAATCATTATCAAGAAGCTTTTGTGCATTTTGATTAACAACCCTTGAAATTTAACAATAATAATGTATAATGTCCGCTGAAAGAGACAAATAGTAAACTAAACCCTACAAACTATAATTAAAGTTGCATCATTTAATGCAATACACGCATTCAAAACAACATCCATTTTATCTATTTAAAACTGCAGTATTTACCCATACCGCATGACTCCTGTCTTTACAGTGTATCATTAAACAATGCAGATTATATGAATGAGACTTGTTGCATTCCTCACAAGTTGTGCAATTTGTCTCATTTACATTATGCTTTTCTGTTCAATAAACTTATAACACAAGTGCAATATCCAATCATTGCAATTTTCAAATCCTTTTTTGCATTTGGCAAAATTTGCAGAGAAAAAGCAGATGTGGAAAAATGTAAAAGAAGTCAAATTAAACAAAAATTACAAATGAGGAGACTATAAAGGAATCTGAAAGAAAAAATTTGCAATCAAGATGCAGATTTGATTTGATGAAAGCAGTGGGTGAAATGAAATGCATGCATTCTTTAATCTTATTATTCATCATACATACTTTTAATAAAACCCAATTTCTTCTATAATACTCTTTTTTTATATAGAGGAGAGTGGGTGGTGTGGAGGTGGGTTATAAAGCATCCAATTAAACTACATTTTTGGTAGAATCGATCATAAAACCACCCCGCCAGTGTGTCCAACTGAACGAAAACAGTTTTGACAAAATTAAAGAACACTGTCCCGAGAAAATCAATTACTCGAGTTCTAACGTCAATATCTAAAGCAAAGGTCAGTGATGGAAGTTAACCCAATCTTCGTTTATCCAAAGATTATGACAGGCTGAGCAATTTTGTAAAAAATTAATGGATTGTCACAACTGCCACTTACGTATCCTCAAAACAATTATTAAATCGACTATGACCTTTTTAAAAACGAAAATCAGCAAAAGATAATTCATTGAGACACACCAAAATTAAATAGCCCAAACAGATATGTTAACACTCAAATCAAGAAAGTCATCATAGCTCGTTGCAGAATTTTAAAAGATAAAGGATGCATTCTCATAGGAAATGAATGGGGGATACATTCAAGTAAAAAATAACTAGGAGGTGCCAAAAGAAAAGGGGGAAAAACCATTTGTTAAAAATATAAGATAAAACAGTTTTAAACTCAACGTCTTTCTTTCCAAAACTGTCAAATCCTCAAATTCAGCCCAACACTTCAAAGGATTTAAACTTCTATCTATTTTGTCATGCCATATTGAAATAAAATTCAAGAAAAACAGCAAATCATTTGAGATTATAATGGAACCAAGTCATCTTATATTGTCATGTTCAATCTTTCAATCTTTAAAAATAAATGAATATAAATAATCAAATAAATAAATCATAAATAAATTAAATCAATAATGAAAAAATAATAAAAACAAATGAATAAAAATAACTGAAAAATATAAGTAAATAAGTAAATCAACAAATATAAAGAAACAAATAAATAAATCAGATAAATAGATGAAAAAATAAACAATGAATAGATAAATCAATAAATCAATCAATCAATACAAAACAAAAAGAGATTTTTCCTGAAAGTCCATGGGATAGGATCATAGCAAATAAAGAAAAAAAAAACAAGGATGGGATGGGCTAATGGTTTGAAGGAAGAAAGGACAGGTACCAGGTGAGACTGTGATCATCAAGGAAACAGAACAATTACAGCTTCAGGTAAAAATGAAAACAAAACAGTTTAGCTTTGACTTTGATTAAATGTACAATCTGTATACAGTAGAAGTTGGATTCATTGAGGTCGTTGGGACTGACCCCTTGTTTAATGCGAAGTCAGCAGGGAACTTCGAAAAAACAGGGGAGGGGGGGGACATGGATTTATATTTGCCTTATTTGAGCTGGTTGGTGGATCCAGTGACCCCTTATTTGAGCTGGTTTGGTGGATCCAGTGACCCCTTATTTGAGCTGGTTTGGTGGATCCAGTGATCCCTTATTTGAGCTGGTTTGGTGGATCCAGTGATCCCTTATTTGAGCTGGTTTGGTGGATCCAGTGACCCCTTATTTGAGCTGGTTTGGTGGATCCAGTGACCATTGTTATTCTATGTTTTTTTTATGTTCTCATGTTTTGATTTCCCAGCAGGTAATTTGTTTTCCTCTCCACATGTAATTCTTATCTCAACTACCATCATTTATTCTTTTGTTTGTACAATTCATCCCAGTTTTTTTCTTCATCTATTGCTATCTTCCACTTTCTAACTAGCCATATTGCCAGTGACACACCGTCATATAGACAGAGGACTGCATGTCATGCGAAGATGCAACATGCAGTGAACCACTACTTGACTATGCTCTATCAAGTCCAGTGGTTCAATGCATTCTTATGACAGGCAATCGTCTGTTTATACATACGACTAGTGTGACATCGGTGAAATTCTTATCCAACATCAACAGCCTGAAATAAATGATGTTTCAATTTCATTTTTTACAACTTGAAGCTATAATACTTCCGTTTCAGGATTGAGGGTTGTGTAATTTGTTTCTATTAGAATATTTATGTAAATAATGTCTGAATGCATTGTTTTCACTAACTCCATAAAATGTACAGAGCTATAGTGTGACATTTTTGACCAGTCAAGAACACTATCTGGGCAGTACACTACAAATACCACTCATTTCATTTAAATGTTACGACTTAGTAGTAACACTATAAATAAATATTACAAAGATTTAGACACAATTTATGAAAATGTTACAAACATTTTAATTAATTAATTTTAATTCCAACTTGTTAGGAGTAAGAAAAAGTCACTATGAAGCAGATGTTAATTCAAATGAATTGGATTGCGCTTTACAGTTGTTGTATAAGCGAGCAACGCAGAAGAAGAAAAAATCCCTTGACCCTCCTAGTACACAAAGACATTTGAAACCTGTGCTAGGTTGCTGTAACCAGTGAGATTACTCCGGGATAAAGCAATAGACAGGGTTCCTTGAAAACTGAGTTCTCAGCCAAACAAATTTTTACAAATCTTTTTCAGAACCTCAACTACTTTAGCAAGGTGGCCAAATTGTTTTCCCAACAATTATTACTTGGTTTAGGTCGTAGTGTGGTTTGCACATATAATACAGATTACGAGTAATTGATTCAAGAAAAAAATTGCAACAAAGCCAGAAATGAAAATAAGCAAGGGGAATTGACTATTAAAAACTTTAAAAATAAATCGTCTGCTGGTAAAGAATAAAAGTATAGGAGGGTTTTTGAAAATAAAGAATTATTGAAATTCAAAGTCTGGGGGAAATTAAAAATATAATAAAATAAGAAGTTACTGAATGGGTTTTTTTATGTGAAAAATAGATTCACTCATTGGTAAATTGGATTGCATCTTTTCCAAGCAAAATCAGCCATATACTACTAAAATCAAACCTCTTACAAGACATTTGTCATACTCAATCGTGCATCATAGGGGCGGCCCAGTTATTCAGAACAGGCTCAAAGAATTTATCAGCAGCTATATCTAGGTGTAAGTGTATTCTTTGAATTTTATATTCTATACATATGAATAGTGGTGAGTAATTCCGAACATTTACTGTGCTCAATAGGGAAGTCCTAGAGCTGTTTAAAGTTCAAAGAAAACACTTACTTTTTCCGAAAATACATTTGCGGAATAAGTAAGTGTTTTCTTTGAATTGTATTTATATATATATATATATATATATGTATGTATGTGTACATGTCAATGTGTGTCGGAGAGAGAGAGAGAGAGAGAGAGAGAGAGAGAGAGAGAGAGAGAGAGAGAGCACACAAAAAGAGAGAGAGAGACAGAGAGAGAGAGAGAGAGAGAGAGAGAGAGAGAGCGCGCGAAGAGAGAGAGAGAGAGAGAGAGAAGTACAAGTGCCATGTAAAGTGCCCATAGAATAAATCTTACCTTATTGATGACAGTGTCCTAGTCAATGGGACAGGATACAAAGGGAATGAGAGGAGGGACAAGGCGGGGAAGGGGAAGAACACATACAGACAAAGGACCGATAGGCAAGTATCAGTTCAAATAGAACAAGAAAAAGGGAGAAAAAAATATTTAAAATTCAACAATTGAAATAAATATGTTTATATATAACTTGCGTTATTTCATATCAAAATGCTTGATTGAAAAGAAGGGATGATGCAATAGAAGAAATATGGTTGATGGTATGATATATTATAATCCACATCAATAATAACGAAACGTGAAACATGTTATTGCCAGAAAGCTGTTGGGAACCTCATTTAATTGAATACGAAAGCCAAACCTAGACGAAAGGAAACAATCCTATTATTTGCATCTCTGTCTGTTACAACTCCCCAGAATCCATGTCTTAGTTCAGTGTTGGGTGACACATTGCATTGTAAGTAGTCCTTGAGAACCTTTTACGGCTCATACTAGTGTTTAATACGGTTTCAGTTAGGTCAAATGGACAAATGACATTTAGCCACTTTCTGGACAGGCGCTGGTCAAGCGCAGACTATCTCATAACTGTCAGTTGAGAATTGGTCCCCATTTCTACACCTGGGCTGTGTGAAGCAATCAGAACTAAGTTTCTTGCCCCAAGAAAACAACAAAGTACTTGAAGCAGGACTCTGACCGTTGACCGTCACCATGGAAACCTGCTATCTTAGTCAAAAATTGGTATACAACTTATGATTTAACATTGGGTTTTTTTGTGAACCAGTATTTTTTATATGAGTTTCAGTGTAATGAAAATGGTCTCAAAGTGAATTTCAAATATTTTTTCTATAGAAAGAGATTTGCCGAAAAGTATCAAATGACGATGTCTATTCCCACGGCAAGCTGGCAACATCCATGGATGGGCTATTACTTCAAACAGATGTAGAAGACAAATTATACGATTTTGACTATCACAACAAACTGACGCTGTGCATTAATATTATTTTCTGTTGCTTGAAACTCATCTACAGGGGTACACACACACACACACACACACACACACACACACAGACAAATACAGTCACACACACACACACACACACACACACAACAAAACAATCACATAAAACAATATATCATATCTAACATAGATATCTGGACCCTACATACAAACACACCACACAGACACATTTGTTAGAACAGATGAACGTTGGAGATAAACAACAGGTAGTTAAAATTGTGCCCACAGCCACTCCATTGCTGCAGAGACCTTTACGGCTCAAAAGTGTGTGCGTGCACCAAAGAGAATTGTGTAACTATTATAATACAAAATGCCTGTTACATTCCAATTGAATGCACAAGATACTCGAGTGAAAAAAAATCTTCGTTGATTGTAACACAGTCAACTCAAACCATGCTCCCATACACTCAATGACATGGAATCATTGTCAAAGTAGCAATCTTAACACAATTTTAGGGGATGGGAAGGGAGGGATCTTAAAACTTGGCAGGTACTGCCCAGCTATGAAAAGGACAAAACTGATAACAGTGAAGAACACTTTTATTACTAAATAACACTTACTGTATAGAATGTTTGTCGCCAGATATCTTTTTTTTATCATTGTCATTGCATATTTAATCTTTGATCATATCAAAGTGTTAAATAATATTTGTGGGTGTGACACAGAAGATGAGTTATGTTTGTAATAATCAGTTGTTTTTTGTGATTTCAATAACACAACCTCTTTTTGTGCATTAAGTCAGAGCACATAGATATTTGAAGGAATAAAAAGCTTTCAGTGGTTAGACTGGCAGAGAATACAGTATTAATTAGTAAAACTATTTATTGAAGAGTCTGTGCAGTAAAAAGGATTTTTGAAAACAAAACAGCAGCTATTAAGGATGCCCTCTTCACATATACCCAATAGATATTAAATGTTTAAGTTGGAAGCTGTGTGATCATATTTATTGCCTCCATGCCACCAGTACGTGATGAATTAATAATATAGTAATATACGTATATATACATACATATATATGACACATCTAATGAAAGGTCAAAAGGTCATATATCAAATCAAGGTTCAAGGACAAGGGTGTACAATATAAAAGAAACTAACTCTACAATGACATAAAGAATTATCAATGTACAAAAAGGTTTCACGACATAATAGGTAAAAAATCTATAGAAGAGGCTCAATGGAACAAAGTCCAGCATCAACAGGTTGTTCAATTAGGGTTTCACCTGACACTCAAAAGGTTAAAACAGGGAAAGATAAAAAAAAAAATAAATTTCAAAATGTAATTTACTGGACACTGGTACAGCATATTTCCGTTGAGCCTTTGACGCCACCATCTTGAAAGAAATGATAGCAAGAAGACAAAGAGAGTATGATAAACTTACAGAAGGACTCTTGGGCAACCCGACCCTTTGGCCAAAGCAGGTGAGAAGATTGACCAGTCTCTCTCTGGTCCTGGCCTGAAAAGGACATGAAAAACATCTCAATTCAAGAATGATGGAATGTTATATATCAATGGCAACTATTTCACTTTGGACATTTGAGGGGCAGTTTTCTTACTGCTGAGGGTTTATCACCAAGGAACAGTAAACATTGTTAGGCGCAGTGCATGGGTGGCACCCACCACTGGGGGAGCTGCAACCCCCGTTGGTGAACAGGGCCCATTTATAAACCCCAGACCCCTGTGGGGTAGAAAAAGGAAAGAGAGAAGACAGAGCAAGATGCCACTCATGAACCATAAGGAATGATATAGTCCATGGGCGGCAACCATCATTGGGGGGGTTTCACCCACTGTTGATGAACAGAGGACCTATTCTATTTATTTTACCACTCCGGGTCCCCAATGTGATCTTTACACATCAATTACAGTTGGAATTTATTGAGTTTTGAATAAAAATGATCTTAACAAAAAAATTTTGACTTGACGTTGAAGATAGCAGTAATAACACAAAATGCTTATCCTGTTTTTGCCTCTTACCCCCTCATTCATAAGAAAAGAAAATCTTAAAATTTTAAGTCAATATAGGAAAATTGCCAAATCTTTGAGTAACCTGTGAAGCTTGAGGCCTGCGCCACACGGAATCCAAATCTTGATTGTTAGAGGGTTTTCGAGACAACGACACAGCAGAGCCACTAGAAGAAGCTAGTCTTTCCTTGTCTTCCACCACAGTGTATTTGAAAGTGTCTGGAGTGATGAACTTGCATCCTATGATGGGCATTTTGGACAGGTCTACAGTAAAGTCCAAGGTGCGACCTAAGTAGCAGAGACAAAAAATGTACTATACTGCACATGTATCAACAGTTCTAATCTATCTTTTTTCATGTAAAGGACTTGTATGCAGAAAGCAATGTAAGGAATGGCAGACAGCTCATTTGGTAGAGGGATTTGTGGATCACTATCTCTGGCGAGGCAGAGTTGCCGTTTACAGTCTCCAGTCGACATAACCACTTTTCTTCTCTACAGCTGTTTTTCTGGCACTTTCACATATTCTAAGCTTCATTGATACCTTTTATCATTACTAGTGATTTATTATTAAATTCATAAAAGATTTCTGTGGCAAATCAGAGATGTCTGCCCTGAGACATGCCCAAGAGGAATGAAAAACCTGAAAAATCCACTCTAAGTTTTATAAATGATGACACAATCATTTCATGTACTCCCATGGCAGAACTGCCTACCCACCGACAGGAATCACAAGACTGCCACTCGACCCAGATGTAGAAATGGGTATCAACTGGGAAAGTGAACTCTCCTCTCTAGAAAAAATAAATTGTCACTTATCCGCTTCCCACTGCAGAAACTGGGTTAACCACTAGCATCATGAGACTAAAGGTTTCTAAGGACACACTATACTATTAGTACTATCAGTTCTTTGAGGTTTAGTAAATAATATAAGCCAGATGTATTTATGTAAGAAGAAAAAAATTGAGACAGACAGAAACAAACAAACAAACAAAGACACAGATACTACACCCTACCTGGTAATTCTTTATTGAATTTAGTCAGGCTTTCCGCCTCGGCAAAGGAAGTATGCGCAAACGACGTGTGAGCTGAATGGGAGAACAGGGACAATTCGCTGGGAGTGTTGGAAGACGACGAGGAAGACGGAGGGGCGGCAAGGGTGGAGGTGCGAGTCACAGCTAATTTCAGGATTTTGAGAGCTTCACGCCAATTGCTGCCCTGTCAATGGATAATGGAATAAGAAATTTAAGACAGTGTATGGACATAAATCAAATGTGATTGCATTCTTAACTTTACCTAATTTTTCCTTGTTCCATCCTGCGAGTTTCAACCCTTTAACCACCGTAAAAATTAGGGACAGATCATTTTAGTTGGGATAGTTTACGAATATATCAAACACTATCAATCTTCTTTTTCAGAGTATTGTTGAAAACATCAGAGGTTCCACCAGACAATTTTAAAAAAAAAGAAACTTACTTAGTAGTTATTTAATACAGTGGATGGAATGTTGACAAATAAACTAGAGATATAACAATGTGTTCTGAAAGTGGAGATACAGGAGGTTTGTTTAAGCGGTGGTTTAGCAGATAGAAGATTTCTGCAAAAATACTGGAAGAGTGGCACCTATGAAGCATATAAAGACAAACTGGCCTGTAAGATATGAGTGTTTCTTTGTGAATGTTACTCATTGGGCTAGTTTCTTGTTTGATCAAGCCCATTACTACCGTGATGCAGTGTTGGGGCCAGCTCCCTGTTCTGCCACATAGAGCTGAAAAAGCTATGGATTCAAGGATTTCAGACATGCATGTGATCAGCCTACTGTGCCCATCATCCTTTACTGGCACCATGGGCTAAGGGCTATTCACTCACATTGTAACATAGATACCACCAGGCTCTGTCAAAATTTCCTGAACTTTTTTTTGCTCAGAATAGAGATTGAGGACAAACCCGTTTCACGTGCCTACTAACATATTTCAATAATTAACATCTCTGTACATGATGCCAGACACTTTACAGCTGCTGGAATCCTGGCAATTGCCAGAAAAGAGACATTATTAGTATAAGGTCATGAAGGCATTTTGACTAATGAATAAGAAAATACTTGACTTGAAAACCCACCTGGACATGTTTGGTAATGGAAAGGAAAAGCTCCTGGTTGAGGACAGAGCTAGGTGTGCTGGACACATCTAGGTAGTGGACCATGCAATACAGGATTTGAAGACAGGACGACTGGTAGGTTGGTTGGCCTTTCTCAAGGATCTGGTAGTGTGAATATTGGATAGAGGATGAAGTCTAGGGGCGCATTAAACAATTATGTGAACTTTGGAGATCTAACCCACGCCACTTGTAATACACAGAGGACTCATTGCTCTACCAACTGCGCTACCTGCCGGTCGTGAAGTAGTGAATAGGATCAAACCACAGATATAGGATCAAACCACAGATTCTTGATAATTAAAAGATCTTATTTATTCTTGATGGAGGACACTTTGCAACAGTTTAAAAAAACAAAAAAACAGGCCTTGAATATGTTCAAATTGATAGTTATAAATTCTAAAAAACAACTTGACACCTAGTGCACTAAAGAAGACAACTTCTCACCTCAACCAAGAGAGTGACCATACTGATGGCACAGTATGCGTAGACATCCAGCAAGTACTTCACCACACACTTTGTCCACTGGCAACTGTCCTTGCCGAATGTGCCCCGACTGTACAGAGACATCACAGTGGCCAGATTGGTCAGTCTGTCTCCTTGATGACTGCACAACTGACAAACGGAAGGACAAGTCAATAATATGAAAAACAATTTCATCTTCATTTACAATCATCAGATGACGCTACAAACTCATCATCCTTTATATTATAACTTTCAGAGGAGAAAGTCCAAGAACTGACATTTAGCTTACAAGAAATTCAAATCAAAAGTCATTCAAATGGAAGCAAATAAAAATTTTATTTATCCACTGCCAATGGCTGCAAGGAAAACAAATGTCCATCCAGATTTTAAAATCTAAAAAATCAGTATGGAAACTTTTCAAAAAATGATCTCTTTTGTTGTTAAATTCCTTTTGTTGTAAGCAGAGTGCGTATTAGGCAGATGATTCTCTGCTATTTGCAGAGTAAATAAGACATTAAGAATGGTTAAGAGCATATAAGACAATAAGGCCATGACATTATATCAATGGGAAATAGAAAGGAAGATTCTACAACAATGCTCTAACTCATTCTCAATAAAGATCCTAAGAGAACTATAAATAGCATATTTGCAACTAAGACCTAAAGACACTGTT
Organism: Tritonia tetraquetra; assembly: GCA_030265355.1. Classification (NCBI taxonomy): domain Eukaryota; kingdom Metazoa; phylum Mollusca; class Gastropoda; order Nudibranchia; family Tritoniidae; genus Tritonia; species Tritonia tetraquetra. The sequence goes on from JARBEQ010260062.1 coordinate 18,348, forward strand.
AGGTATTCATAACAGAAATAAAGAGAAAGACTATAGCTGAGATCTGATAACCTCTTTCGTCAGCAGAAGGCAAGCACATGAACTAAGTAACTCACTGCCAAATCTATTCCAATGTTACTAAAAATCCAAGAGATAGAACTCACCTGAGCAACCCTTTCAGCAGCTTCACGACACACTTGTCCTGGACTTTCATACTGTTGAACCAGATAGGGGAGGAGGGCAATAGTTACCATGGGAAAGCCTGAAAATATAGAACAAAGGTAAACAAACTCTTCATAACGACTTATTCATATATGTTTAAAAGCTGTTCGTTCTACATCCTTCGCAACACATCATAGGTCAAATCAAAGACAGGACCTTGGATTTATTGTCCATTTCCAATAGGATTTGGTTTTTAAAAAAATCCACATCAGAGCCACAAAAACTCGGGAAAGACCAAAGCAAAAAAGTCCTTGCGATTAGAACCCAGTACTTTCTGTGCACAGAACGAAAGTGTTAAAGCCTGCTACGCTACAATGTCTCTTCCCGCTCTCTTTTACCACATATGGAAATCTGTATAAATCTCTCATTGAGGTCTCTGAATTGAATTGTAACTCCACAAAAGATTAGAGCACTAAATTTGTAGGCAGGCAGTGAGACAAAATTTCAGGTCTTGGGACAGCGATGAATGGAACAAGTTGCACTTCACCAAACTTGTTGAGGAAAAAGGCAAGTTATTATTCTATAGTGTTCAATAACGTTTGTAGGGTCATATCAAAAGAGGGACCTCCGATTTATAGTCTGTCTCTGATAGGACTTGATTCCATATAGATTCCACAGGAATCAACTAGGTCAGGGCCATTTAGATTCCTAAACTTCTAATTGGAACGCCCCACACAACACTTCTTTTGAACACCGTGTTTTTATTCTTGACAACCTTGTTGTGCATCAGACATTTACATATTTTGATTCGATATTTTTTATTGATTTCTCTTTCTACATACTAGTGTTTGTGTTCGTTCGTTTTTGTTT
>JARBEQ010260074.1:0-10530 GCA_030265355.1 Tritonia tetraquetra
CTAGTGTTTTTGAGTGATTCCTCGAGTGATTCCTAGTGTTTTCGAGTGATTCCTCGAGTGATTCCTAGTGTTTTCGATTGATTCCTAGTGTTTTCGAGAGATTTTGACTATATGTTGTTGAAATTCATAAAAATACTTTTTGAATTTGAAATTGTCCATAGACAAATGTTAGATCATGATAATCAGTGAATTCCTTTTGGGAACATTATGAACAAAAAAATCTACCATACCTACAATGGATGCTGTATTCAGCTCTGAAGCAGACTTATGCATGTATGGGGAGTCATCATTATCATCATCATCATCCTCCTCCTCATCATTATCACCCGTATCGATGAATGTGAAAGGTTGATCCCATGAGCGATTGAAATCCCTTCTCTCTTCTTTTCCATCTGCCATAGAAAAACTGCAGAACTCTTTCTTGTACACTTCCACTATACCAAAAGGAATGTCATCACAACCAGCTACAAGCAGATGTAAAGTGAGACAAGAATAAGTTAGACCCACGAAAGAATTAGACTGTAACAAAAAATAGAATGAAGAATTTTGATAACCAAATGCTGTGTGTATAGGAAACCATGGATACCTACATCAAAAACAATGCAAATGTACTTAAGAGTACAATAAATGTACATTGAGTAAAATTCAAGTTTTGAATTGAAATATATCATTGCTAGTATAAAAAGTAAAGCATGGCATTTATGTAGCGCATCACCATTTTCGTGCTCGATGAGCTTTATCTTTCTTCTTTCTTTATCAAAAACCTTTTAGTACCTTTCGGTGTAAGGTACGATGAGCTTTATAATGTTTCATTTACCTCTGGCAGGCCATAACACCTGCCTGTTAGACACTTCAGTAATAGCATTCTGACAAGATTGTTTGCTGCCCTAGGCAGCATGCTTAATTACACCTGAATCGAGTCATGTAAGCAGAGTAAAAGAGACAATGCCGGATGATCAGGACATGGTGTTGCCCTATGGTCACCCATCCATGGACTAACCACTACTATCAATACTTGACCACTGACCAGCTTAGCATACTATCAATTATGCTATGGGCACCTCTAATAATATAGATAACTAAACAGATATTTAAAAAAGTTACCTACATTCATCAGGTTCCACCCTGACTTGGCGAATTCTGGCAATTCCCATGAAGTAAAAACTGCTGACATCTAAATTCTCATGAGCCTCTGAGATAAGGAAAGGCACCAACCCAGAGTCAAAAAATTCCCAGATATCTTCAACTGTTGAAATCTAAAACATAAAAGGAATCATTTAATTCTAGAGGACGCTGTTACTTTCTATATATACATTTCAATTGATATATCTCAATGTTTCTGCTTTCATGAATAGAGCATGTGATCATCCCATTTGTAATATGACATTATCTATAGCAGCGTTATTGTTATGCTGTAATGACCTCTGACATTTATGGCAGTGTTATGCTGAAATGACCTCTGAAATCTATGAGGCAATTGTGGGTATGATGTATTTGGTTACCAACGATAAAAAGGTTCTAATTTGTCACCCTTTTAAACTCAGAAAGATCATAATAAGACTGTTCAATAGGAGATGTAGATTCTTCATCAATTGCCAGGAGTGAGCCTTGAAAATGATGCTATATACTATATAATATATACTGACAAAATAAAATGTGCCACGGGAAGGTATTAAATTCCAGATGCCAGCATCCAAAGGCAAGTAACTTAAACATTTACTTATGATGTTGAAAGAAAGGCAAGTGGACAGGAAAGTAAAGAGGAAAAGAAAGAAGGTGGAGTGGAAACCAAACCATTTTTCTGTAAATAATGCATTGCCAAAAATGATCATGTAGACACCAGAGGTAATGTCCTTCATATTTCCCTTGCTGATGTACCTCATTCAATACCAATAATTAGCTAGTGGTAGTCAAAGAATTAAAAATGTAAAACACATACAAAAATAATCATCAATTGAAGCAATAACATATACCTCATCAAGCACACTTGTTGTTTCTCCATCCTGTAAATAAAGCATAAAAATTGTCACTGTTACGGTACTCATTGAAAAATAATTATAATAATCTTTCTTTCCTTATCAATAACCGTTTTAGTACTTTTGGTGTAAAGTTTATGTGTGATACACAAACTTTCGCCATTGATCCCTAGTCAGTGACATCCTCTTTGCCTCTACAAGCCTATATCCTCTCTTTTTAAAAAATTATTTCTGAAAATGCATCATGCCACATTTTCTTTGGTCTACCTCTAGGTAGTTTTTCCTGCTGTTTACATTCTAGTAATTGTTTAGGGATTCTGCTATCTTTCATTCTGTATATAAAAATATGAATAGAAAATTCCATTAGGACAAAACATGAGTAAAATATAACTTGATTTAAATAGAAGGAGAAAATTGTGTCTTGTAATGTTAAATATTTTCTCAAATGTATGATGCTATTTTCTCTCATCAATAGGTACTAGTAAATATGAGCAAACATCTACATGAAAACAATTCCTTTCAAGTGTGGCAATTCAGTCCTTTTACATGGAAAGTACACTCTAGCATGGGTATAGTAACATTTCAGAGACAGCAACATCTAGTTTGCTATATCGTCAAGATGCGAAAATAATAGATACTGAGAACAAAGACTAGACTAGACTAGATAAATTGCCACAACGCTAGAGAGCTGGATACAGAGGCACTTCAATCTTGACTGTGGAATAAAATGTCACCTGCATACAAGCTGTGTCAGTGATAATAAGTATTTATTGTTGGCATCCCAACAAACATGCTTGGCCAGAGATAGCACTGAAAATACCATAAATTGAAGTATTTTAGCTATGCAGGGGATCAGCCCACAGTGTCTATCATGTTTATTGGCACCATGAGCAATATACTAGATGGTATCAATCATAAAAAGAAGTCAATAAACAAATTATTGTTGCCCTTATGCTCTTTCACCAACTATAAAATCTGGGAGAATTTGCGATAAAATGGTAAAACAGGAAATGTTAAAAGAATGATAGAATTTGAAAATTTGGGCTTCCAGATTCTAAGCCGCTGCAATATTGCATACCTCGGTTGCAGTTTTGAAGAGAATCCTGTCCAACGCTTTTGTTTGATAGAATGCCTTGGTTATGTTAGAGTGGTGATAAGTCATAGCTAGGACAGCACTTATGAACACAGTGTAAAGAAGAAGATCTCTCAGCATCTGTGATTAGAATGATCAAATTATGATCAACCATTCAATGCCACGCTTAAAAATAAATTACAAGGATCAAACTGTCATTAATCTTCAATTTTGGTAAGACATGAATCAAAAATACCAATTCACTTTGAATGATTAAAGATAAAGATACTGAACTGCCTTGTGACACACTACTAATAATCCCAAATACACAAACTAGTTAATGAAATGAGCACCTGTATATTATTGCCATCTAAAGGCAAAGCATTGCATCGACTTTTATGGGCTATCCTGTCAAACCTTTTTTACAATTCATTTCTTTTTTTAGACAACAATATGTTTTATATAAATATATCATCCAAATGTTGTGAAAATTTATGCAATTACACATTAAGGCTAGGTGACTTGTGTTTTTGGCTATTTTTATAAAACTATGTAGAACGCTGATATATCACTTTGCATTTGTATGGCAGTATACTAACCAAGAGAAGATTGTAAATAAATTATTTTGACAAATTGTGGCTTACACGTAATAAATTACCTCTCTTGCTGCAAATTCGATGGCAAGTCTGTTCAGAATTTGTTTTATCTGAACTCTATTGGGAGGCATATAATATGTGTGGGACGCTTTTGTTTCAGTATAAGTGGCATCCCTTTGTTTTTGGTTATTTACAGCCTTTGAAACTTCACCTGAAATAACCAGGGTGAAATTGTGTGCTATTTACTGTCAACCTAAGATTGTATACAAACAAATATAAAACAAAGCTATTGGCTATAATATATTCATGGAACATGTTGCACCACACTAAACCTATAAGACAAGGAATGAGTTTCATCCATATTCATATCATGCTATACTTTTCAATAACCTTTTCACTAGAAGCAACTAAGAAGCAGGGAAGAGGTATGGTTCTTGCTTCCGAAGCAAAAGGTACCGGGTTCGATTCCCGGCAGCAACACTGCCGGGTATTTTTTTCCATCAAAGAACCTAGTCCTATTGTAGACGGATGATAAACTCGGAGGTCCAGTGTACACTTTAAAGAACACTTGGCAGTTAGAAATCGATAAGAGTAGGCCGCAAGGCCTATGTCCGGGCACAATTAATTCGTACCACAAAGTGGGTTGATCACCTGTGCTTGGCTTAATATCTTGGCCCTACACTGTAAAAGTAAAAGTGAACTGGATAAGAAAGAAAGAAGAACCAAAAAGCTTGTTTGTTGTTTGTTTGATTGAACCCCATTAATACCGCAGAGCAGTGTTGGGGCCAGCCCTATTTTCAGTCATGAAAGGTACATAGATACCTGCCATAAAAGCAGGCACCCTGACCACTGAACACATAGCCGGAAGCGCTTTGGATCAAAGGATTTCAGACAAGCAGGTGATCAACTCACTGTGCCCATCATCCTTTACTTGCACCATGAGCAATACACTGATCAGTAATAAGCAAAGACGGGCCAATAAACAAATTATTGTAGCCCTTGTGGGTACCCCCTCAGCTATTATTAAAAACTGGGAGGTTCTACCACTCAGGGCATCAACTAAAAAGCATGCAGTATAAAGAATGGAAGTATGCAGTAAGAAGAAATACACAATACAACTATGGATTGGTAGAATATGATGAAAAGTTGTCCAGTGTATGAAACAAAAGCGTTAATTACTTTTTGGACTGGCCTAGTGGCACAAATGGCTATAGAAAAAGTAAACAAAGGCTTACTCTATTTTCAACAGATAAAAAATTCTCACCAAGATTAGTAAAAGGAGCCTGTTCTTTGAGTGAATAGGTTTGCTTGAATACGATTACAAGGAAGAGCACCATTACCACAACTTTGACAGGTTGAACAACGGCAATACTAAACATAAACCCTGAGAAGAAGGATACAGCCCAGTTTAGACTCTTCTCATATCCAAGTTCCAGGCCATAAAGCATGATGTAATATGAAATGAACACGTTGAATACAATGAGGAATCCCCAGTAGATGTAGATGAACCACCAGGGTAAGGTAAACCTGCATAGGCAAAATATAAGAAAATCATTTTTTTATGTGTAAATCAATTAAGCCAAATTTTACAAGAGAGATAAAAGATAATTATCTTTGTTTCACTCTATCTGATCAAACTCGCTTCCAAATGACGCCATTAGGTTGAAATAGTCATAGCTTAAAAGCATATGAGTGAAAATAAAAACATTTTCACCATCTCTTATTATAAAATTTGGCCTCGTGGACTTATATGTTTGGAGAATAACATTGAGGAAATGCTTCCTCAATATCATTCTTTATTCATTTGTTAGATAAAACCCCATTAACACCACAAAGTAGCATTGGGGCCAGCCCTATAGCTAATACCTGTATGTTGTGTCTTAAGAGCCATACACGGTAATCACCACTTTGATGTATCAGTTTTATTCAATGACCACATATCAATTAAATAAATTCAAATGCCTCAATAAAACAAGGCATAAAACAAAACAAGCTATTTCATATTTGTGTAATATTCAGAAAAGTTTTCAACCTCTTTTTTTTTAAAATCTGGGGTAGAAAAGAAGTCAACTTATTTCTACAATATTTGTTTTGATCATGCTCCATTAATTCCACAAGGCAGTATTATGGACAGCCCTATCTTCCACCCCAATGGTGCAAGACACATATCCATATCAGAATGCAGGCATCCCAACCACTATAAGCGGTCAAACATAGATCTAAAAATGCTATGAATCAAAGGATTTCTAACAGGCAGGGGATCAGCCCACCATCCTTTACATGACTGGGGTCAATTTTCTACTTCGGGTGGATATATTTTTATATGTAATATCTCACCACAAATTACTTGCTGGAGCTTCGTCTTTTTTCTTCATGGGATTTTCTCGTAACTTTTTTATCAATAAAGCAGCATCTAAGAAAATATCAAAACAATGTCCAATCAAAACACTTCAAAATCAATAAATTGAGTTCATATTGATATACTGTTAGGACTTGAAGTAGTAAAATCTTATAATCATTGTAATTAGAATGGAGCATGTTTCACAAATTTCCAAATGGCTGGTTCAATCAAAATCTTTTGAAATTTCTAATCTGTATTTAAAAGTTTCAACTGAAAAAATGAAAACGATGAATGAATTTAAACCATAATCTAAGTTATCATCATCATCTTCATCATCATCATCATCATCATCATCAGCATCGTATAACAGTTACCTTTATCTGTGACATCATTCCCCACAAAAGTTTGAATGTAACCAATTTTCTCATCATGTCTGTTAGTATTTTGATCAACCTCCTTGTTTTGTTTCACCTCCTTTGTAGAAAGGATATTTATACTTTCACACAGCACTCAAAGATAGTCATCAAAGTCTTGCATTCCAAGTTAAGTAAAGAAATTAAACATATCGATCATGTTCTTTGTGATAAAAAATCCTAATTCAGTCTTTATAAATGATAATCTCCAAAGCAGTAATATTGTTCCATCCAAGATTAAAAATGGCATTTCTCATATTGACAGACAAGTCTTTTGACATAGCCTTTGAATGTCACTGGAGGCCAGATGGCCGAGTAGTTAAGGCAGTGAACTCCATGGCAAGGCCATGTTGTTTTAGGCAAGTAATTTAACTGCAATTGCCTAACTTGAAAAGAGTGTAGACTTGGGTACAATTCTCAAGTGAGGGTTGGGAAAGTAATGTGCAATAGACCAATGTCCTGATCATAAAGTGAAAACCAGTCATTATCTGTTTTACGTTACATAAACCAGTTAAGCATCGAACCCCATGGATGTCAAGGCCAGGCTCTAAAGGACATACTTTTTAAAAATATCGCTGCAAACATCATGATCAATATAGTCTTTAACATAGGGGAAAAAAATATAACAAGAAGGTTATCTGTCGCATTTGTAATCAAAATATTTCAATCATGCTCATGTTATATAATAGAATTCTAAAGGTAGCCTTCACATTTTCAACAAGACTTTAACCACTGAGACTCAATTTGTCCTTCATATTTTCCCTCCAACAAAATGTTAAAGCTATTACATTTATATCATATAGAAGTACTAAAATATGTACATTAAATAGTTAGATAGATGAGTCAACATTGAAAACATCAGAGTGAAATACATTTACTTCAATATTAGTAATAATACTGGTTGAGTAGGTTTTATAAACTAAAACCACTCTCATTACCAAATAAAAAAAATAATCATATATTAAAATTTGTTTGGAGCTCAACAGCTATATTTTAAAAGAAACAAAATGAGAATATTAAACATCCAAATCTGTGCTCCTTCATGACTCTGAAACATGGAGAGTAGTTAATTCATCATCTAATTGACTCCAGATTTCCATCAACAGATTCCTCTGTCATATTCTGGTCATCAAGAAGCCTGAAACAATGAACAATAGAGACTGAGAGTTGAGATCAGGGCAAGATGAAATAACGAATAAATCACTGCCATAAAATTGAGGAAACCAGCAATCAATGATATAGAAGCCCCGGACTGGAACCCTCAGTAAAAGAGGAGAGTAGGAGGACCAAAGAAAACTTGGCAAAAACCATGCATAATGTGGGGAAGAACTAAAGATAGCTGGAACGTCATGGGGAGGATTGAAGATAAAAGCACAGAACAGGGTCAGTTGAAAGAGTGTTGCTGAAGCACCATTCTCCACAAGCAGTCAAGATTATAAATCAAGACTATTCAGTTTATAGCAAATTGAAGAAGCATATCCTTTTTACATATATTCAAAAGTAAAAACATTTCACAAAGATATGGAGAAAAAACCCTGAACATCATGAAACAAAATTTCTAAGTACTTCTTTTTCACAAAAACCTTATTCAATGTTGAATGGTTTTAAAAAATAAGAAAAGAATTGTTTTGAATGAACGACAAAACTGTAACAGATATACCTTTTCTTCTTTTTTCTCAGTTGTTTTTTTCTCAACAGGTGATTTTCTAGGGACAATCCTGTCACGATAGATTACAGGAGTCAATCATAACTATTGTCAATGAACAGAATAGATACAAAGTTGTATCATAGCAAGGAAAATTCATAGAATGAGAATCTATTTGGCTATTTTTAGTGATCACATGATCTCAAGCCCAGTGCAAGGGAACAACTCATGTCTCGAATAATATTCAAACACAAACTATGCCGCATAAGGAGTTTTTTAGTTAATTCCCTTTACTCAAAAGGTGGCTGATTGGTTAAGGCAGCAGATTTCCATGGCAAAGGTTGTGAGTTCATGTTCCATCCAGGCACTTTGTTGTCTTCTTGGGCAAGAATCTTCACTGGACCTAGGTGTATAAATGGGTACCAACTATGATCTGCCCAGAGTGGTAGAACCTCCAATTGCTCAGGGGCTACAATGATTTGTTTAATGGCCTGTCTTTGATCAAAACTGTTCAGTGTATTGTTCATGGTACCAGTAAAGAGTTGTGGACACAGTGGGTTGATCACCTGCATGTCTGAAATTCTTTGATCCATAGCATTTCTGGCTCTGTTTTCAGTCACGTTTGGTGGTTGGGGTACCTGCATTTATGGCGGGTATTGTGTGTGCCTTTCATGGCTGAACATAGGGCTGTCCCCAACACTGCTCTGCAGTATTAATGGGGTTCGATCTAACATCAAAACAACTATGATTGGGAAAGTAACTTGCAATTGAGCAATGTCCTATCCAGAAGGTGAGAAATCATCACTCCTTCACACAGAACTAAAAAGTTTTTATGGAGATAATGAAATTTACACAATCAAAAAGGGGAATGAGAACACACTACTAAAAGAAAATAACTCAAAAAGTGTGACTTGTTGACTAAGGCCTGATTCATAAATGGTACATTTCAACATTTTAATTCTTTACCTGTTGAATGTGAATGCCAGTCCCATGCCAAAGAGAGACATTATAGCGCAAGACTCTATTGAAATAATAATGCTGGTTAGATGAATGCGTTTCCCAAAGATTTCTAAAAACTGTCTGGAATCATCCAAATCTTTGATGTCATAGAAAACAAGGTTCAAAATCATCAAAGACTGAAGCATTGAAAGGGCAGTTGCAAGACGTCGGTACTGGAAAGAAACAGAGAACAGTATTATATAATTGCTGTCAGTCACAAACCTTGTATATAATAATCTAAAATTGGAAAAACCTTTCATTCATAAACAAAAGTAGGTTTTAACATCATGGTTCTGCAGTGGGAACTCTTTCTCTCTACTGTAAAATCATTCAATCTACATTTATGAGTTTTGTGACTTATGAATGAACCCTAGTACACAATATGAGTGAAAAAGAGTTTTATACAAAACTTGTTGAGATGAGCAATACACCTCATTCATGTTGTAACACTATTCAATATTATAAAGACAAAAAAATGTTGTATGGAAAAATACTGCACAATTATAGATGCATAGAATACAAAGGGATGTCCTACTATTTGATTCTCATCATAAAGAGGTTTATGATGAGAGCAATAAGCAGTTTAGGTATAATACGAATGCAAACAATATGTATTCTTTAGGTAAATATACATGATTTCAAAGTACTTACTCTAGTAAACTTATTGTGAGCAGTTTTATACACCATCCCAAACCAAAGATGCTCATTGCGTAAATCAACTCTTCCTTTGCCAGTTATCTTATTTAACCAACTAGTAGTATAGGAGCTTTCCTGTTTGAAGAAAAAAGTCATTGTATGGTTTAGAAATAAAATGAATCATTTTTCTAAATGTACTTCTTTTCTCCTTTGAACAGTTAGTTCAATTAAATCTTTTGTTATGAGAATTTCAGAAAAAATTGATGATTTCATTTATGGGACTCTATATTACAATACAAAATGACGAGTAACAATTATATATAACAAGCAAAAAGGACCGTAACGGTACTTATGAGTAGTGATCGAGGGGGATTGGGAGGGGTGGAAGTTCATTTCATGAAAGATGTACGTAGAGAGGGATGAAAACAAAAAGGAAGGGAAAACACATAAAAACAAATTGACTTAAGGAAATCAAATCAAGCACACAACTTCTATTGGAAGCATACATAATTATAACACTGCTAGTGCTGCAAGACATTGTGTTATCAGGCTAAGAGCTTCTAAGCTATGATCAATTAAGATGGCTTAAAATATTTAGATGGAGATATTTTGAAACACAATCAGCTGCAAATAAAACTTTCTGGCATTCATCCTTTGTATGTGTATGTGTGCGTGCTATGAAAGATGGAGGATGCTGAAAGTTATGAACCAAAGGGTAAGTGAATAAATGAAAATATAAATACTTCCATGAAATTTTTACATTTTCATTAATTCATTTTCCCTGTGTGTGTATGTGTGTGTGTGTGTGTGTGTGTGTGTGTGTGTGTGTGTGTGTGTGTGTGTGTGTGTGTG
>JARBEQ010260085.1:0-10529 GCA_030265355.1 Tritonia tetraquetra
AGAGAGAGAGAGAGAGAGAGAGAGAGAGAGAGAGAGAGAGAGAGAGAGAGAGAGAGAGAGAGAGAGAGAAAGAGAGTAACAGTAGCAGGTAAACAGACCAAAAACAGGATTAAATGATAGAATAATCGAAAGTGTTGAGACAGGAAGATGGGAATTTTAAAAAAGGTAAAATTTCAACAAAGCAAAGTTTTGTGAATACACTGCAAAAAAATGGCACACATAATGATCACATCATGGGATGTCATAACATATTGATGGAAACGTGTATGAAATCCCCACAGACTCAGAAACAGGTAAATATATATTTGTGGATTATCACACAATATTTTTTTTGTATCCTTGCTATTCTCACATTGCACATAAACGCAAGTCTAGAATGTTATCAGGCAAATTTGATCGCAGCAAGATCAACAGGTTTTATTGAATGTCTTGGTGAAAATTGAATATCACAAGAATTTCCATCACAAAAATCTCAGTTTTTGGTACAACAAACCTCTGTGTCATTAAAGCATAATGATCAAAGAATGTGTATCTAATACATTAAAACAGTTGATATCTGTCTTATATGCTGTGTAGCATCCTTGTGTTTTCCATTGTAGGCCTACACACATGTGACATAGTATACATTACACATTGTATACATAACCCATGGTTTACATAACACACTGATTTAAATCCATGAAAAGATAATAATCCAAGTGTCTTATACAACGCAAAGTAAAAATAACTTTGCCATATGTTGGGTCTTGGTCTTATTTGTATCCCTCACACACACATGAATACCCATTGACACATATGCGAATATCCATCTACACATTGTGAATATCCATCGACACCTACATAAATGCCATCAACTATCATGGTCTTACACACCTAAACATCATTTGTTACATTACAATAATAGATAAAGACTTTGCAGGATGATTTGATTTTTTTTTAAAAGAAGACAAATCTGCATCCTTGTACAAAGCATTCATAAAACTTCTTGGATTTTGAATTTTTTCCAATGTAAAAGTAAAGAGAGCACTTGTACTTATATAACGCATATTCTTTAAAGTTTTTCATGCTCTATGTGCTGTACAATGTATCGTTAACCTCCGACAGGCCATTACACTCCTGTATCCTTCTCAATTTCATAGGGAGTGCTAGCTGCATGTTAGTCATTAGGCGCTTTAGCATTAGCATTCTGAAGAGATTACTCTCTGTTCTTGGCTGGGTACTCAATTACTAAAATATAAGGAATATTATTAATTTACACACAAGTTTAAATAGATTGATTATGACAGAGATGTAGCCGGTAAAATTTAATACATTGGTTAGTCTATCTAGGGTGAAAAACTCCATTTCTATTATCAAAGTTTGTGTGAGAAAAAAACAAATCTATTTTGACTATTTCAAACCGATATCATGATGGAAACAGACAATTTATATATAAAAGTCAAGGTTACTCAGAGATGCCACAATCGTAATATTTTAGCATAGCCCTAATACCGTAGCGGTCTGTCTCAGTGATGTTTCAAATCTGTTGGTAGATCTATTATTTTAAAATTATTGTCAGGCTTAATGTTCATTTTTATCCTACTATCCCCCGAGTGAATTACAATTTGGTTTCGGAATGGTCTGTTGGGCTGGATGTGGTATTGTGGCCTTTTGTCCTACACACCTACTGCCAAATATAGAAACAACAACTTGAGCTATCTCCCCAGAAATAAAGAGGAACAAAGAGAAAATCCAACGCAGAATGTAGGTACAGTAAAATGGTTGTTATTCAGGCTAGCCATGGCCACATATATAAAATATTTTTTTAAAACCCAATAAAACAATTTTTTTAAAACCAATCCATTGATATTCATTAAGAAAAACACCAAACTATCCAACAACTGAACCAACCATCCACACATACAAAGAACAACTTTTGTCAAGAGCACAATAATAACAAGAATAAAGAAATCGAGTTTGACTGGTTGAGTGGACAATGATGGGTGACTCAAAGGACTATTAATCTTTTAATACACAAAAATTAGCCATTAAAAAGAGGCACATAGAATTAGTGGATGATACACATGGACTAGAAAATGACACAGAAATAAATTTCACAATCTGAAAGTTTGTCATGCACTAAAAAAAAAAACAGTTCTAAAGTTTGAAGTCAACAGAACTTGAGAGGAAACCACGTAAATCTCCAGGGCAGAGTCATGAAAACTCTGAAAAGTTCAGAGAAAAACTTCCACACCAGACGGGACTCAAACCTGGTCCTCTGCGTGTTAAGTCCAGTGACTGAGCTAGGGATGTCCCATTATCATGCACAGAGATAATATAGACTATTGGATTCTACCAACCCGATAGATGGTCTGTTGTACACCATTATATTAACCAAAGAAAAAAATCTGCTATTCTTTGTCACTAATATAAGACATCTACAAAATTACAAAATCAAGAGTAAGAGATTTTCAACATGCAGCACATACCAAAAAATGAAAAAATAGTGACATCACTGGTATATATGTAAAACATACATGTTTAAATTTGGTGTCCGACTCTAAACATGTCAAATTAGGTCATAATAAATTTTTGTCTCAAATTAATCTGTGATGCCTTCTCCAAATGCTAAAAAGGGCAAAACTTATTAAGAGAAGTGGAAAAGGTTGCCAAAATTGAGATTCATTATGGTGTTAACGGAAGTAAAAAAAATCCCAACATTTTCCTTGCTTTTTGAGAAATTGACCTCAACAGACAAAAATAATTAAAGTCTGGACACCAATGTTACATTGCATGATGTTAGTATAATACACATAGATATATATTCCCTCATCAATGGCCATTCAACGGTACACACAGGCAGAAAGTCATGCATTGGGTTATATCATTGGGTTGTGATTCTCAGAATGGAATGAACTACCTTGTGTTGTTCTTATTTCTTATCATCAATAGCAAATCCAATGTTTTCAAAATGAATTCTTAATTTTACTGGCTGACTAATTCAAAGTTGCAAAAAGAACATTTGATGGAATATTGTATTTATCAAGTTACATTGAGAAGTTAATAACTAAATCATTTTCATCACACACAAAAAGAGAAAAGAAAAATGTTTTGAATGAAAAAGATCAAAATTTTGATCTAAACATCTTTTTTGATTTGACATTCTGAGAATTACATTCATTTTTTTGTCAGCTTTTGGGAAAGATATGAAATAAATATGTCAGAATTTTTTTTATAAGCAGAGGACATGGCACACTAATAAAAGACACTAGTAGACAAAAAGAAGCAGAAAGGGAGACAATTTGACGTCATGGGAAAGGGAATGAAATGGAAATGAGTTATCCCTATCTCTGCAAGCACTGCCACACACTCACCTTTATCGGCCACCGACTGAGTTTTGTTCGTCTCGCCCTCGAGATTTAGAAACAGGTTGGAGGCAGCGAGAGCTGCGTGTTTTGCTCCCTGGGCAGCCAGGACTTCTGGGAGGGATGGGAGAATTCGGCCCTGTCCTCCGCCGCTTACCCCGCTGTTGGTGGACGAGGCTCGACTAAGACAGAAACCGTAACTGGCAGACAAGAAGTTTGGGGAGGGTTGTTGGGATTTGAACAGGCCGGGGCTAAATGGGTCTGTGGAAAATTGAGATGTAGCTAATGAATCAGAAGATGGATGGAGACTGTAGTTACTACTGGGAAGAACTAAGTAGTTTGGTTGCCGGGGAGATGACATGGAATCAATGTCGGATTGTTCCGGACTTGCCCTAGGGGCTTGGGGTGTGCTACAAGCCCTGGACGGCGGGGCATGGTTGGAGGGTTCGGGGGTGTTTAGGTTGATCGGGTTGGGGGAGGGGGAGAGCTGTGGGTTGGGGGAGGGGATGGGTAGGAGGTGCTGGTGTTGGTGGTGGTGGATGGGGGCCGGCTGATTAGAAAAGGAAATTTGAGGGTTACAGGAAGATAATTGCTGCTGTTGCTGCTGCTGCTGCTGCTGCTGTTGTTGTTGCTGTTGTTGTTGACTGAGTTGATTGTGTTGTAGCTTAGAAGGTTGTGTACCTTTCTTCCTGAACTTCTTCCTCCTTAGCGATAATGATTTCTCAGGGTTGATTTTCTGCAGACCCCTGGTTTTGTAGTAAGCTTGAATCACTTTCCGCTTCACTCTCCTGTAGACTTGAGCAACCAGCTTCAACAGCTCAGAGTAGCAACCCCCTGGTTCCGAGTTGCTGGCTAATGTGCTGCAGGATTGGAACCTCTTCCTCTCCTGATTCATCCTCTCAGTCTCTCGCTTCTTGGTTTCAGAAAATTGTGTAGCTATGACAACCAAGCATAGATTTACCATAAAGAAAGACCCAATCTGAAAAAGACAATGCAAATAGAGAAGATGATTTAATTTGAAAAGCTGAAAACCTCCTCCTAATGTATGCTTTTCATCTAAGACATCAAACTATTTCATTTACTTTTACTAACAGCATTCATATTATCTTTAAAAAAAATCAGTTTTATGATTATCTTATTAACTTCCTCAATAACAATGTCACATAGACATGATATTGCCACGATTACATTTGTTTAATCTACAGGTATCTCTTAAGGTCATCTTTGGAATCATCACCGACTAAAAACTACAAAACAGGTGCAATGTCAAATTGACAAGATTTCATCGTTTCAATTTCATGTCTTGACCAACTTACCACAATAGAGCAACTTACCACAATTAAAGCCACAAAATATGTCCAGTCCCAAAAGGAATGAGCATCTTGTATGTAATACATTATATTCACCCAGCTCTCCAGACTGATCACCTGTTGACGACACACCGAATGACACAATATTGGGATGCAATCATAAAGAACAACAATAACCATAATGGAATGAAGAATCATTTTTCTAATCTCAGTTGTTTATATCGCTTGTAATTTTTGCCATAAAAATCATTCACGATTCATGGGAAAAAAAGGGATCATAGTTATGAAAAGTAAAAAAATCTTCACGATGGTAATATCTACAGTTAGAAAGTTTGCCTCAAAAGGACTTGACTCTGTGGAACAAAGGAAGATTCCATATAAATTTCTCTAAACTATTTGAAACATTATTTACTCAAGCACATATAAATGCTGCCTTCCAAATAAAGACCATACGACATAATGCTCTGTCATTTATTATGCAATAATGTATGGTAACCCTGCTAACAGCCGGACAAGCTGAAAGAAGAAGATTGAATGGTTGTTGGAGTATTCTGCTGTTTTCACAAAGAAGGGCAAATAACGCTAATGCATTGTTAGTCTTCTTTGCTCTCCTTCATGAAAAGGGCAGTATTGCCAAGTGAAGCTGGTAGGCATAGTACAGCATAATAATTACCCTACTATGATGGTTTTTCGTTACTGCCTTGAAAAAAGAATTTCTAATGTTTGTTGCATTTTGTTAGAAGTGGTCAAATGCATATGGATTTGTGGACCAAGAAAAAAACTTACTTGAAAAATAGCCACCCAGGCCAATCCTATATTATCAAAAGACACAGATCCCAGGTACGGATTTAAGGCATGGGGGGAGCAGTTGGTATAATACTGGTTCCAATTGACGCATGAGTCATTGGTTGGCGTGTTGTTGCTGTACATCTTGGCTGTGCCGTTACACTTGAAACCTTCATACTCAAACAAAGGCAGATTTTCACATCTACGAATGCCCGACTGATTCTCAGGGCTACAGATGTACTCAGTCTTACCCTTAGGCTTGAAATATTCGGGGACATAACTCCTGTTGAAAATAAAATTTGAGAAAACAAATTGTTTAAATTTGTGATATTTTCCTAACAGTTGAATTTTATGTGCAAAAAACTCTTTTCCCCCTTTTTCTTTTATCCTAACATGAATAAAAATCATCCTGAGAGTATTTTCTGTTTCATTCATTTATTTTGTCTATACTTCACTGTTGGATTAAAATTGTACAATTGCAAATTTTCTCACTTTTTTTGTTTTAGTGTGTTACCCGCCTTATCATCTACTGAGTTCAATTAAAACAGAAAAGAGAGTAAAACATAGAATGACCCTAAAATAGATCATGATAAAGACGTGACATGCAACTCACTGTTAATTGGAAATACTCACGGATATCTGATGCTTTCATTGAGTTCCAAGAAGCACCGATGTCTCAAAACACCCGACCATAGCTGCACACCAATAATGCCAAAAATGAAGAAAACAAAGAAACACAAAAGAAGGACATTTCCTAACATGGGCAGAGTGTCTAGAAGGAGCATCACAAGGATTCGTAGACCTGAGGAAAGATGAATGGTAGAAATACTGTATGAGTAAATTTTAGCATGGAAGTGAAATATCTTTTGCCCAGGTTTTTGAGGCATCAGGGAGATAGATATTTCAGTCCAGACCAGACGCATTACATTCCTCATCAATAATATGACAATTGAAGATTACAACAGTGGAAAACTGCATTTTTCACTATTACCATTAGATCACTATCATATCTGCCATCATCGTTGTTTTCGTCATCATCATCATCATCATCATCATCATCATCATCATCATCATCATCCGTTTTTATCATTATTAACCCATTCTATTTCATCCTCGTTTAATATAATTAGTGAGAGCCAAGGTAAATAACAAATTCACTGGATTCTGTTTACAGTATGTTTAGATAATAGGGTTCAGAGAGGGTTTGTTGGAAGCCACCATTTTAGAACAAGCGAGCAATGAGCAGAGTAGATGTTAAAATTAAGCTGATCTT
Source organism: Tritonia tetraquetra (assembly GCA_030265355.1). NCBI lineage: Eukaryota > Metazoa > Mollusca > Gastropoda > Nudibranchia > Tritoniidae > Tritonia > Tritonia tetraquetra. Next base: position 6,714 of record JARBEQ010260085.1, read on the forward strand.
TCATTTGATGAAAATTTACATTTCCCAAATATTCTCAGAGTTATTAACTGTCCACTAAAGTCGGTTTTTGAAGCAGAAAAAAATAGAAGAAGAGGATTGAATAGGTATAAATCGGAAAAAAATATTTTCCGTAGACAACCCTATTTTGGCTACATGACCCATCTGAGAGTTGGGAAAGTTATATGCAATCCACACTACCAAAAGTGAGTTCAGCATCGGCCCTATGAGTCTAAAAGATATGAAGAATGCTTTAGATTCTTTGTGTACGAATGGATAATTGAGCCAATGCTGAAAACATTTCATGCAAACATAGCAAGACCTACTGGGTATTCTGTTGATGGCTCTGAGGGGTCTCAGCACACGAATCGTCCGAATGGCGGACAGACTGATGTTCTCAGTGTCCACAGCGTACTCAATTGTCCTGGGGATATAGAAAAGTAGAATGTTAGATAGCCCGAGTCCTCTCTATGCAACTAACCTCTTCGTACACAATAAAATAATATAAATAAATCACTGTATGTAATAACATGGATGGACAAGAATTCAGTCTTTTCAAAAAACCTTACATTTTTTTTTCATACAAAAAATTGAATTAAGTTGATTTTCAAATTGATGATTTTATTTGCTATTTTGAATTTATTTGAGTAATCTCAATTTGAAATTAATATCACTAATCCATGATTTAAAAATAATATCATTCAAAATAAAATGCAATACACTCTGCATTATCCCATCCATCATTCTGTGTCTAATATTATAATTCTAAATCTATTTCATTTCTCCTATTAAAACAATTTTTTTGCAGAAAATCAAACAGATTAATGCTTTTAGAGTTACAATCAGATTACTTATTTTCACAAAGAACAAGATTTCATCTAAATGGCCATGATACACAACTGTGATTTCACCAACTGGCAATCAACATGCTCTAGCATTATCAAATATACCCCTTGCTTGTCATACAGGCCTGTAGATGGGTGGAGTATGGAATGGATCTAACCACGACTACAAGAACCATGATTTCCTTTCTATCATTTTGGGTTGTAGGGTAATAAATATGGTGGACTCTACAAGAATCCAATGCTGAAATGTTTTAAAAAAGGAAACAGGAAAAAAAGCCCCTACCCACAACTCAGAACATTATTTTCTTACAAATATAATTTCATTCATGGGTTGGAGTGTAAACTGCAAGAATCCAAAGTTAAAATGATTTTTTCTTTAAAAAAACCCCCACCTTAACAGAAAATATCTACCAATCCCCTCCCCCATTCCAAACCCAAAACATTACTTTCTTCTAAGATATTAACAATCTCCTTCATCCAAGAGTAACCCTTTCTCGGCAGCGTTCGGTTTTATCCACACTGATATCGAAAAAACATATTTATAGTAATAAGTAACACTTACATATCAACATGAGCGTATTCTCTTAGCTTAGTATTCAAACCACAGGTACTATGATTCTAAAATAACTATGGCAAAAGTAAAAAGCTATCAATATTTGTTTATGAACGCAAACTTTTAAATGTTGTATTTGGTTTGTTTGTTTTTTAAACTCCATCGCATGTTAAAGGTAAAACAACTGGTATCAATGAAAGAATGGAAATGTGAAAGTGTTAAAAAAACACAAAACCAACCAACCCTAAACCCAGCCATATATATATAAAAAATTGTGTTTTTTGTTGTTGAATCCATGTAGATTTGCCGTTCGCAGGCGTGGACTCGGTCCCCACAATCAGCAAAACCACTTTTCTTCCCTTTAAAAAAACGCTCCCTTAATAAAATGGGGGGGGGCAGCTTTACCTTCTTATCTTTTCTTCTCTATGGCGGTTTTTCTGGCCCATTCACATTTTCATTGATATTATAATTTATCATAAGTGCCAGCTTCAAGGTAATACAGGGAGGTCTAGATGCCAAACAGTGGAGACCCAACGAACTGATTGTCAAAAGCCTGTGTCTGAGACACTTCATTACCACCATTAGAATATTCACTCAGCCAAAGTCAAAGCAGACAAAATGAATTTTCTCAACGTTCTGTTTATAAGTTCTGTCTATACGTGGGGAATTCATTAATAGCACTCGTCCGTACATCTACTGCAACGGATTACAAGTATTTCAAAAGCCAATACAAACCATTCAGTTATGATCAATCCGCAATACTGCTTGGGAGAATTACCATACAAACAGTTATCACTCACAATTTCCTTACGATTAAATCTGATTTTTCGAAGATTTAATTTCTCGGTTATTTCCCTTTGACCACTTTGTGATTTCTACAGGGTAGTTTTTATCTGTCTGTCTCCCTGTCTGTTTATGTATATCTCTTCTGTCTATCCGTCTATCATTCTATCTATATATCTATCTATCTGTGTATCTATCTTTCTATCTATCTATCTGTATCTATCTACCTACAGATCTATATGTATGACAGTGTGTCTATTCACTTATACAATGTCTCTCTATGTATATCTCTTTATCTATCTATTGGTCTATCTATCTCTCTCTCTCTCTCTCTCTCTCTCTCTCTCTCTATATATATATATATATATATATATATTATATATATATATATATGTGTGTGTGTGTGTGTTTTGTCTACCTATCCGTGTCTAACTGTGAATATATCTTTCTAACTTAATCCACTCTTTCTATTTGCCTACCTACCTATATCAATGCTTGTGACCATCAACGCGATCGATCTAAATGCCCGTCTGTACACAGTGGTTTCATGCATAAACACTAACAAGCTATAGTTTGAAGTTTTACGCCCTTTTTATTACAGAAAGGATAGCTACGTGGTTCCATCGAACTTGAGAAAAGTCCATGTGAATCTACAAGGCAGAGCTATGGATTTTTTAAAAAGATCCAGATAAAAAATCACACAAAAGGCGGGACTCGAACCCTGCCTCCGCATCCAAAGGTAAGTGACTTAATTACTGCGCAAACTACACCACCACCAACCCCCTTGTGCATGTAAATATGGGCACCACCAGGCAGGACCATCGTCATGGCAGCACGGGTAATGTCGACGCCATTATGATATATGTTGCTTTTTTAGGCACACCTGGATAGTACACAATGGGCTGAGCACCTGCTTGCCTTGTCTGCCTGATCCAGAGTTCTCCCAGTACTTTGTTCAGCAATGCTGAACATGGAGCTGGTCGTAACACGGCGGTTTGGATAACAAACCAAAACACCTGGATGGTACAAGAGGATCTAGCGTTAACGCTTGATCAAATGGTACACGGTCGTGGCGTAGCGTCAACGCATACACTTTGTGCGCAGAAAGTCCTGAGTTCGAATCCCGGCGGCAACGATGGTACTTTTTCCTTTTTGGCCCTATGGATTTCTTATGGAACCAAGTTCTACCGGAGAAGGACTATAAATCGAAGGATATGACCTATACCGCGTTGCTAGGGCATACGCCTTATAAACTCGAACTTTCCTCCCTCAGAGTACTTGACGGGCGTATTCAAATCTCGCAAAACACCGGAAATGACTCAATTCCTAGTAATCCACTTGACCATCGGCGGTGAATAGTGATTGGTTCATGAGGCGACCAATTCTAAACGTATTTCCACCAAAGAAAACTGAATCACGTGGCAATGCTATTCTTAGCACAATGTGTGACCTAGGGCAAGAAAAGGTCACAGTGACCATTTTCTTCCCTTGAAATTGGTGGTCTGGACTAGAACAGCACAATGTTGTTTTTGCAATCAGAGTTTCTCCTACAACGCCCGTTGATAGAGAGAGAGAGAGAGAGAGAGAGAGAGAGAGAGAGAGAGAGAGAGAGAGAGAGAGAGAGAGAGAGACAGACAG
>JARBEQ010260096.1:0-10527 GCA_030265355.1 Tritonia tetraquetra
GTAAGTGGAGAGGGAGAGGGGAGAGAGGCGCAAATGGATGGAATGCACCGACTTTTCCGTTAATCCACTTCTACTGTTTGACAAACGGTTGAAAGGGGAGGGAAGGGATCGGGAGAGTCAGTCCCAAATGACATTTTTTTATACCGTTTGTGGAGTGTGTTGTGCCTATGCTTATTCCACGTTCCAATTTAAAACGATCAGTGTCATTAATTTGATTTCAGAACTTCTGACTTAACATCTCCATGTTGAAAGATTACTAATATTATATAGATAGGCTGCATCCAATAGGCTTGAGGTCTATGTCTGGGCAATCCAAGGAGCTGCGTGGTTCTAGTTCTTGTCTTATTATGGAAAATCGGTGTGTAAGTGGAGAGGGAGAGGGGAGAGAGGCGCAAATGGATGGAATGCACCGACTTTTCCGTTAATCCACTTCTACTGTAACTTCCCTGAAAGATCTATGAACGTTGATAATAATATAAAGATTCAAATAATAAGTTATAATAATTATATCAACACATTTTCAAGGCCAATAATTGTTGGCAACGTAATTTATGTCGAAAGTAGACGCAACTGTTATCGTGTGTGTAATCCTTTGATAGCCTACACGAGAACACAATGGGTAATAAGCAATAGCTGCGTGCATAAGTAAGATCTAAGAAGACTGGGTAAACATGTGCACAATGTAACAATTCTCTGCACTCCATCACAAGGTAGGCCTATTTATAGCACTCGCCTGTCACATATTGGCATGAAATGTTTTAGAAGCTCGGTCAATGTCAACAGTTAATCTTACGTTTTATTGTCACTTGTCCGCTTCGCCCTACTTAAAAAGGGTTAAACTCCGGCCTCATGAGCCTCAAGGCTAGTAAAGACTCACCAACACACATCACACACACACACACACACACACACACACACACACTTGTACATATCTATGATAAATCTAAATATTGAAGAGTCAACACGGACGACAAAAACATTGTAGTTTGAAGGTGAAACAGACAAAAAACCTATCAACACACACAAACAAAACAAACAAACACATACAATTTCAGACAAGCGCTTTCAATCAAGACCTTTTCAGGCGTTATTCTATAGTTACTTGTTGGCTGCACGGAAAGGTTGTGCGGATGATCGCGGGAGACTTGGTGACTATGTAAAATGTATTGCTCTGAATACAACCATATGAATAAATCCGTTACTATTATCTTACATTGCTAAACGGATTAATGAATTGGCCAATGTTATCTGAAAACGACCTCCCGAGACCACCTGAGTCAAAATCAGTGTGCTCTGTGCGTCACAAACACTTCATAAGCATTTCAAACACACCTCGATGAAACGAGATAACCAGAGGAATGTAAAGTGCTCTGTTTCAATATCGTTATCCACGCTTTGTGTGACAAAGAACAAAAGCAGTTAACATTGTGCTTCTTTCTCCCATGGTAAGGTCCAGGATTATGGGTTTCGAGTCCCACTTCGGGCGCTTCGGGTTTTTTCTTGAACTAAATGGGCACCGAGGCTTGTTTGGGCTTTTGGAAAGTAAACTTGACTAGCGGTCTATCCAAAAAGTGACATTGTCCGCTGTCCGCTTCACGCAACCAAAACCCGGGTTAAGCACCGACCCCATCAACTAAACAACTCTTGCGTTTGTTTTCACTCGCTCCCCCTTTCAAATTTGATTTCTTCCGAGCGATGCGGCGCTGATTAATCAGATCCTAGTTTGCTTGCGTTCCGCGGTGCGGAGTAATTAAACAGTCAATCTATTTTAAGAGGGCGTCCGTGCAATTTGCCGAGCAGAGGAAGCAGCAAATCAAACATCCAGAAAACAGAGGCTATGAGGATAAACGAAAGTCAAATAAATCCTTTTCAGCTGGAAGGACAGAACATCAAAGAAACGGATAAATTCACCTGGTATAGTAAATAAAAATGGAGGTACTGATGAAGACATCAAAGCACGTATTAATAAGGCCAGACATGCTTTTAGAACTCTTTGGTCGATTTGGACATCTTCAGCCATCTCCATCCATAATAAAATCAGGATTTTCAACAGCAATGTGAAATCAGTCCTGCTCTATGGTTCGGAAACATGGAGGACCACCAACACGTACACAAATAGACTGCAGACATTTACCAACAGATGCCTCAGATACATCCTGAAAGTCAGATGGCCAGAGACAAACTCCAATCAACACAAAATCAGGAAGAGAAAATGGGGTTGGATTGGGCACACTTTGAGGAAGCCTCAGTCTAACATTACAAGACAGAGCCTGGACTTGAATCCGCAAGGAAAGCGCAAAGTAGGTCGGTCGAAACAAGCATGGCGCAGAAACACTGAAGCAGAAGTCAAAGCCTCTAGATTGACATGGCCCGAACTGAGGAGGGCTGCCCAAAATCGAGTCAGATGGAGGAGTGTTGCTGAGGTCCTGTGTTCCACCGGGGACCTAGAGGCATAAGTTAAAGTAAGTCAAAGTACTGAAAAAACCCGCACCACGTGAACAGGTCATTATCCCCCCTTTCTTCCATAGCGTAGAAAGTTTTGTTTGATACTTTACAAGAGGTTATGGACCCGTTGATATCAAATCATTTGATTTCCCACTTTCTTGTAACAATAGTCTGCAACCCCGTCAAGATCTGAGTCCCAGATCAGCAACATTGGTTTCCTTAGACTTAAAATGACAGAGTGCAGTGCCTTTGAAATGTGAATGGTTGTTGTAAGTTCTCCCAAGATGTGTGATTGAGTGTGAGGGAAGCGACATCAATCATGAAGCAGTCAGATTGGTGTGGGTACACCAAGACAGTGTCATTTTGTGTTTTCGTTCGGTAGCATGTTTGTTTTCTTGTCTTTTTTGTTTTGTTCAGGTTTGTTTCTTGTTTTTTTGTTTCTTTGTTTTTATGTATAAGGTTTATCATCAGCCATTTCCATAATTACCAAGACCAGTGCAGTCACATAACAATTATACACATATCATCGATAGCTAGACCTGAACAGAAAAATCAATCAGTCATCGTTACCCGTGTCACCTTGTGTTGGACTAGTGGCTACTTTATTGACCTGTCATAGAATTCATAGGGCACTGCCACTTCGTGCTCAAGTTTAGTTGATTTATTAGAGTCGTAAAAAGTTATACTTATCAGTGCCAACGTTATTTACCTCTTTCGTCTGTTTATCATAAAACCATTTACAGTCAACTCCGGTTGATGGCAACTCGGGCAACTTTTCCTAGGAAACAGAATTGATTAATTCTATATATTATAATTCACTGGTTAATCGCAACCTTGGAAATCGAAACAATGTTGCCGCTCCCGTCGGGTTGCGATTAACCGGAGTCGGCTGTATAATATGTTGAAATTGCTAAAAAAAGGGGCGCAGTCTACTTCTTGTGAAGGCGTTTACTTATAGTTAATTTATATATCTAAAACATAAACGGTTTATCAATAGATAAGGATGATTATTGAGAATGGAATGGTGCCAGATGGCACTTCATGAAACAATGACGTAATACAATCTATTGTAATGCGATAGTTTTTGTCTTCAAACTTCAAGATGTAGGCCTCTGTGTGATGTTAGTGAGCAAATTATTGATGCTTAGTGGTTTCCACCATCTTGTATGTTGGTTATTGTCTGTATCAGCTCACTAAGGGCAGACCGTGATTGAGATTCTGTCGTCGCCATGGTAGCACCCTAATCCTAATCAGGAATCCTTGCAGTCGTGTGGCCGTTTTGCATACAGACTATCCAATCAATGAGCCAACCGATGCAGGGTCTGATATGGGGAGGTAAACCAGGACTGCAGTCTGGGTCCGAGCTGTTGAAGGTCCCAAAAATGGATTCACTCTTAATTACCTTTGCCTGTATATTTATCCCCCCCCCCTCCCTCTCTATCGTGTAGGGAGTCTGTCACAGTACGCACTGAACACAGGGGACCTAACATCACAAAACCCAGATCTAAACCGCGCCTTGAGCCTGATTATAATGATGCCATCTTCCAACCTGTCAAGAAGTATCCTGCCGTAAAGACAGAAGAGAGCAAAAGGGGAATACACTTTGGTGGACAATGGAAGATGACACAGAAAATGATATAACATATTGTGTTTGTTAGATAGCGAGGGGTGAACGGGTGAGAGTGAGAGAGGGGAGACTACCAATGCTTCTCCAATCATGTATAATAGACAACTGAGAAAAAGCCGTCAGCAAGGCAATTCGGAATGAAAATAACTGGTAGGCGCGGTTGTTTTGGACAGCGTAATTCATGAGAGCAAATCTCATTAACGCACTTAATTGATACAAAAGTACACACCGCTCGCTAACCGTCAACCTGTTGGTCAATACTCGTTTAGAGTCTGTGTGCAGGTTACCTAACAATATGGGCAACCAGCCAATGTCAAGAATTCCTGGTTTGATGACCGTCGCTCAGTTTCACTCATTGAACCGACACAGCCCCCCCCCCCCCCCCCCACACACACACACACTCACACACACGTCCCACATCGGTGTTTGGACTTGTTTGTAGACTACTTGAATGGACATCGTTTGTGTGTTCACGTAAATTTCAAACTCGAGAAAGTTGAAAGGAAAAAAATCCCAACTTCGCCGCTGGGATTCGAACCCATAACCCAGGAAGCGAAAGAGTTAACCACTACACTACGAGGCCCCCTTCACGCAAATGGAACAAGCAGAACCAAGGTCTTGGCAGAAGTCATTTCATTCTATCGTAAAATGGATTGAGTATAAATAATGAGTAACACGCGAGTAATTAATCGCACCATTGACTTTGATGCGAGTCTAAAATGATCACCTAATGCGCCGGTGGCCGAACAGATAAACGCTGAACCGATGTAGGTGTAGTCAAGCAACATTGACCATGGTTAGTGTTTAGATAGGTGCCCACAAGGGCGCACCATATTCCGATCTCCCGGCGTTTGTGCCCTTGGGTAAGGCACTTTATTCTGCTTACCTCACTCGACTCAGGTATAGCATAAACGAGTACCCGGTCGAGGGCAGTGAACGATCTTGTGAGAGAGCATGATGAACTTCGTGGATATACGCTATATATATAATTAATGCTATTATATGCTTTGCTTTACATGATGCCATTGCAGTAAAAAAAAAAAAAAGTAAAAAAAATCACACAATCATAAAACAAAGGTCACTCAGAGAGTACAAGGTATCCCACAACTCTTTACGTCACTTATCTATGGTGTTGGGAAAATACAGGAAAATATCCACTCATCAATCCCCCATTGAAAAAAATATTCAATTAAAAACAAAACTTGACGAAAATTGAAACACCCATCAATCCCACGTTGTTTCGTAACCACGTAATCCATTGTCTTGATTCACAAATCCTGGAAAAAAACCAAAACAAAACAACTCAACTAAAACAACAAAATAACAAGGTGTCACCAAAGATGTAATTGTTGGTGTCACCATCAACCTGCCCACCGCCGTGACAGTGCTTGTATACTTGCGCTCTATTTTGTCCCCGATCGCTTAACAGGTGATCGATCACGTGCAAACCGACAAGGTATCGCCTGGGGCCTTGGGATGATACAGAGCTGGATGACCGCATAAACTGAGCCGTCTTATCTGGACCATAGATTGTGAAAACAACAGATGTGCCACTTATAGACGATATAAAAGGAAGGGGGCCTATAAGCTACTAGTGGAATTATTTTAAAAAATATATTGCATAGGCATTAAGACAGTTGAGCTAAATTAGATTATTTAGTTTGTCACATAGTCTTTTTTAGTCAATTATAATAGGGGCCAGCCTTAGAAGGACACAAATAGAACATAAGTCTACTGCATGGTTTTATACCTATTATGTTCTGTGGCTGTACACTAGAATCGATGACAGACAGGTGATCGCATATCTAACTTTAACTCAGATTAATGTTTTCCCAGTCTTGTGTGGTTATACGTATTAGAAGATCGTGTTGTAGAACGTTGGGGGGAAAAAAAGAAAGAATTGGATCGGGAATTCAAGATAAGCAAGGGATCAACCCTCAATTTATTTTGGTATATTCAATTATTATTTTTTTTGGGTACAGTATTGAAGCACCTACAAGCGACGTACTATTTGCGATTTTCAGCTTCTGTGAGAGCTTCCTGGCACAGACTTACTTGTTCGTTTTTTGCTGATTTAGGGCTCTATTGACACAAGTAGGTCATTTCAGCGCCCGCCACACGGCTCCAAACAAATCAAAGGTAACTAGGTGACACCCATAGACTCCTAGGAAAGACGAGCAGTCCATGGGTGGAGGTGCAACCCCCCCCCCCCCCCCTGTTGGTGGAGGGCCCATTTAACAGACTACTTACTTATTTACCTAGGTCTGAGTATAAAGAGGTTAGTGTTGCGACTCCACTGTCCTAGGAACCGGCCAGCGTACATAATTTATTTGTTGCAAGAATTGTCGTTTATCACAAAAAAAGCAACTCTGCAAAAAAAAAAACAAAAAAAAAAAAAATTAAAACAAACGCTAGTTATTGATTATTATTGTTATTTAGTATTTGCCACTGCCGCCCCCACCACATCCCAATTTAAGCCAAGCCACCTCCGATGGGATCATGTTCTAACGTCTGTGACGTCTATGGTATAGGGCAAGGACAAAACAATCCAATCGATGGTATCGAGGCCAATAAATAATCAATACTCTCAGACCAAACATTCCATGCATTATTCAGGATCTCTAGCGCTAGTGACAGCGTGGTGTAGTGACAGGCCACCTTCAAAATGGAAGATGAAGTGGAAGATGAAGAAAACGATGGTTGATGATATAATAATGATAATAATAATGATAATAATAATCATCATCATCATCATTATTTAGTTAACGACAATAATGATGATGATAATAATAATAATGAGGAGATTAAAGTGAGTAAATTGTACGGTACGAGGAATGGAGAAAAAAAGAGGATAAAGTAGGGTGAAAAAAGAATTTAATATGAAAAGGAGGAAAGCTAGTGGTGACTTTTTGGGTGGTTCACAGGACGTATATTCCATTAATTCCAAGCCAAAATGCTTGTTGTTTATGCTTACTTTATCCTTACTCAAACTGGAATGGTTCACGATATTCTTTTGATTGGGCTGGTGGTCCATGGACTGAAACGAGTTGAAAGCCACTGATCTAGACGAAGTCGAAGGGATGCTAGGTTGGCGATAACAACAATTTATATGACAATGCCAATGAAGAAAATGAAAAGAGACGACAAGTGAATGCAAAAAGAAAGGGACAGAGGGAGATTTTCAGGAAGGGGAAACGACAGCAGTGATAATGCTGGTAATGATTATAAAAAGAATGACGAATCGAGGGGAGAAAATCATGATATAGAGAAATAGATCCTATAATACAATAGAGGCAATGTATTTATAATTATCTTCTTCTTATCCAATTTCCTTTTACCATTACAGTGTAAGGCCAGCACAATGAGTCTGGATTTCTCTGGATCAAGATATTAAGCCAAGCAGGTGATCAACCCACTTTGAATTTACAATTATGCAATGAAGAAAGTCATGGGACTTTCATCTTCACTGTTAGGGGTGGCTAATTAGCTCAGTTGATTAGAGCGTGGCCTCGGTCTCCGGCTAGGCGGTGTTGTCGTACACCCTGGTGTGCGTTCGATTCCCACCGTCGTCTTTTCCACTTTTCTTCCTAAGGCTATTTTTCTGTGTTTTTCTGGCGCTCATAACATTTTCCTACCTTGATTCATCTTTACTGTTGTTCTCTTTGCCTATTCACCCCGCCCCTCTCGGTTTGCAATCACACACAGAGTACCATCACCCTTCTCTTACAACATTATTAGAGGAGTATCGAGTGCCGGGTTAATCATTAGGCAAATAAGGCACGTGCCTTAGGACATGTCAAATATCCAGACCACAAAAAAATAAATCAAATTTTCTTCGTTTTATCAGTGAGCCCAAAATATATGTATTTTCAGGCCACCTATCAAAATGTGCCTTAGGGCCAGCAGAGCCTCCGGCAGTGGGAATATCTCAATATCATATCATATTAGTTGGAATTTGAGACGAACAGGTAATCACCTGATGTTTATTTGACGCCCAAGAGTTCGATATTTGGCATACGTGGCCTATCTGCGACCACGCGTTTCGCAACTTTGCATTCACAACTCTCATCTTTATCATGGTTCACACCAGCAGCAAGACTGAGACAGAGCCATTGGCGTGCAGACGCCAAACACATAACTTCTGATAGTTTTATAACAGCTTTGGGATAATTGGGGAATATCATCATTATTCAGCAATACAAAGGTTGTAGTTTATGAATTTATGAATTATATAACGAAAACATCATTGTCGATTGAGACAGACAAAGGCCTAGATATAATATCTAAGAATTTCTCCCCGCGCCGTTCAAAGGCTGATAGCTTTGTCCCAAATTCTCAATCCATGATCAGTTCTTGTATTTGAATCAATTCTACTTTCTACTTGTTCTGTTGACTGTCGCTGGCTCATCAAAAATAATGCTTGGCACATCATATCGTGAAAGGCAATGCAGTTGTTAGCTATAGATATAAGACGCATCCTGTTTGGCAACAAATTTATTACTAATTGTAGCCATAAAACGTAACACCTGCAGTGCACGGAGCCAAAAGCAAGTGAACTGAGAACATGAACACAAAACGAAACAAGAAGAAAAAGGACCTTCCCCCGTACACAAACAAACCACACAAAAAAACACAAACAAACGAAACAAGGGAAGACAAATTAATACAGGAATAACCTACAGTAACAGGTGAGAATGGCACGTATACAGTAACAGGTGAGAATGGCACGTATACAGTAACAGGTGAGAATGGCTCGCGGGCCCCCAGAATGCGAGTGTGATAACAATACAAATATAACCTCTACTTCTGAGTTAAGAAGCTTTTATTTATTTTTACGGCTGATGACGACTGAGGGAGTTTGGTGGTCTTATAAAGTGACAACCATGAAAAAATGGGAATAGGACTGATAAAAGATCTGGTTTTGTTTTAAGTCAGGTCCGAGTCTGAGCTTACTATTACTATGTACCACAAGCAAGAAGTAGGGACTAGAATGCAATGAGAACAGCTCGGGATATTTTTTATTCTCCTCAAAATATAAAACAGTAATCTTGATAAGGACGACAAAAGTGTTTGCTGATCCAAGATACTGAAACTACAAAGGGTTGGTAACACTTAAGAGAATCATAAAGTGTTTGTTTGTTTGATCAAACCCCATTAATACCTCATAGCAGGTCTGGGGCCAACCCCACTTTCAGTGATAAAAGGCACACACGATACCCTATATAAATGCAGTCGCCCGGATCACCAAGCATGGCTGAACACAGGATTGGAAGTGCTGTGGATCAAAGAATCTTAGACAATCAGGTGATAAACCCACTGTGTCCATAACTCTTTGTTGACACCATAAGTAATTCACTGAGCAGGAGTAATCATGAGCAGGAGTAATCATGAGCAAGACCAATAAACAAATTAATGTAGCCCTTGTGGTCACCCCTTGTCTGATCAAGCCCAATTAATATCGCAATGCATTGTTGGGGCCAGCTCCATGTTCTGTCACAAATTAGGATGCACAACCGCCACACGTGGCAAAACATAGAGCTGGAAAAGCTATGAATCCAAAGATTTCAGACAAACAGGTGATCAGCCCATGCCTGTGCCCATCCTTTATTGGCGCAATGAGCAATACACTGAACAGTGCTCCTCATAAAATAAGGCCAATAAACAAATTACTGTTGCCCTTGTGGTCAACTACTAAGCTATAGTAAGAACAGGGAGAATTTGCCACTTTAAGTAGGTCCCCCAAAGGGGCAAAGTTATATCAATATCCAAGGGGTAATCACTAGAATAGTTTTATTTGTTTATTGGCCTGTTTTCGATTAAATGCTGCCCAGAGTATTGCTCATGGTGCCAATACAGAGTTATGGACTGGCCACCGGCTTGTCTGAAATTATTTGATATATGACATTTCCGGCTCTGTGTTCCGCCATGCTTGCATTCATATAATATGTGGGTATCAGTTGTGCCTTTTATGACTGAACATGGGACCAGCCCCAACAATACGAGGTTTGATCAAAATGCCCAACAAACAGAATCTAGTAGTAGTAGTAGTAGTAGGTATGGGTTTTTTGTTGCAATGTCATGAGTACTTGTGAAGAGCAAGGGTAAATCACTCTCATTTCCCCATCGTTTACACTCAAAACAGATAACCTGACGATTTCTTAGACTTAGATCCTTTCTTTTACTAAAACATGGGGAGATTTGACCCCATGCACGCTGCGAGGAAAGTCTTCCTTTTGTCTTTTATATATACAACCGACAACGCTTAAGTTAATGACGTTGGGGGAGTTGAAAAAAGATCAACACAATCGTTGAAGGTCATTGACCGTCGACGATTTGTATCATGCTTGAATTTTGACGCCCAAAATTATAATCTTCTTCTTCTTATCCAGTTCCCTTTTACAATTACAGTGTAGGGCCAGCACAATGAGTCTGGATTTCTCTGGATCAAGATATTA
>JARBEQ010260129.1:0-10523 GCA_030265355.1 Tritonia tetraquetra
ACCTCAGACCGGGATAGGGACTGACTGATCTACTGGAATCTACTTCTGTTCTATCTTTGAACTATGTGTTGTCCCCCCTTGTCTTACTTTTTCTCAAGTGCTTATGTGACCCATGAGTGTTGCAAGCGCCTCTTCCTAAACCTTGATTTGTTTGAAGCTGTGTGACGGGCGCTGAAATGACCTATGTCGATAGAGCCCTAAAACAGCAACAAACAAACATTGTGAATGATTGCATTGTGAATAATTTGAACTCACTTGTTGGTGAGCTTTTTTTGTTGTTTTTTTTTTTCAATATGAGGTTTTTAAACATGTGGGCCTTGCTATGCTGTTCAAATTTTGGCATAGAACTATTCATTTCTCCATTTTTAGACTGCAGAAGGGAGAAGAAGAAAGGTATTCAAAAATCGGTTGAATGGTGACACTGGGTTGACTTGCTATGATTTTTTAAAAAGCTTCATAAAGAAACTTTGAATGAAGAAAAAAAGAGTTCAACAAGCTCTTAGATTGATTCCCAGAATTCGCAGGAAATCTTTGGTCTATCTCCAAAATTGAGGAGACAGTAGTCTGGTCCTATTATATAATGTACGTGTGTCTGGCAATTGCAGCAAGTGGGTTAATATAAAATGAATGGTGTCTTGCTGGTGAATGGACTGTTTGTGTCCAGTATCTTACCCGTACAAGTATCTTGTGTACCAGTGTGTGAGTGTGTAGATGTGTCGTTTGGAGAGTTGTGATTAATGTTTCCTACACATATCATCATTTACTCCTTGATGTCACATGCCAACAATATCATGGGGTTGGATGTAGATTTTCTCATACTCCCTACAGGTTTTCTTATTTTTTCACTTAAATGCACCTCGTATTCTGCACTATAGTTGGGTTTTGTTTATTCAAGGTGGTAAGGAGTGGGTAAAGCATAGAGTTTGATACTAATAACTTATGTCACTTGAGGCTTACACAAACACACAAAGAAAAAGGGCAGAATTAATGTGTTTCCCAGTGGCCCACTTAGTTCATTGATGTTGATGGCTGTGTTTTCCAAGTCAGTCGTGAGGTCAGATGGAGGCTACACTACTTGCATGACAGCCCTGTGTAACCAAACATTTTGAATTTTAAGAAAGTCCTGTTAACACCTCCTTACCGTGTCAAATATCATATCAGTCTGAGAGTTCTAAAACATAAACGGACAATAAAAAGATCTTCATACTGATATGAAATTTAATGGCTTTTTCACAGAATTAAATCTATGACTTTTCTGAGCCTTCTTCTTAGTTGATATTTGATTCCTATGACCATTTCCCCCATAACTCGACTACTTTCTCATCATGATGATGATAATTATAACAATATTAACTCTTGTAATGATGAAAACATTTTTCATGTTATTAACAGTGATAATGATAGTAGTTAGTAGAAGTTTAGTAGTAAGAGTAACTTCTCCTCAGGTCATCATTCATTTTATTTGAGTCTATTTCATCAAATCATGTTTTACCCTGGCTTTACTATGGCCTGTCCAATTAATTTGTTCTTTTTCTTGACATCTACAATGGTTGATTAGACATTTCTAAAGCCCATTCTTCTTGACTTTTCTCTCATATCAGTGATGAAGTTTTTTTTTTAAATGTCACAGTATCAATTTCACTGAAACGGTTTGTTTTTACAAGTAAATCAAACCTCATATTCAATTTGTAGATTTTGAATGGAAAAGGAGAAATAAGTTGAACGTCGGAGGGAATAAGAAAAAGAATTGGAAGGGGTTTTGAAAACATTAGGATAGGATTAGATTGAAGTAAAGATAGATGTGACATCGCATAAACAATTGATTTCACATTCATTCGGCAATTGCAATAAAACTTTTTTTTTTTCAATTTGTAAGCTTTTAGTTTAGGGTTGGCTGAATGAACGAAAGAAAGATTTGGAAAATACAGGGCAAAAGACAAATCATTCAACCGGCGAGCTGATAAATCTGTTAATGGTACTCTGCATCGAAGAGCTAATAGAATGGTGAAACATGTTGAAATATGAAAAGGATGCTAAATACTCGCCACAGATTGTGTGGTATTATAACCTGCTTCCTGGTCTCAGTAAAAAACGGAAAAAGTTGGAACCAGCAAACACTACCTACCATTGCTAAAGAATATCTCCTAGAAGTGAAAACTCTTTTGCCTCCATGGACAATAATTGATTTTGATTTTTGTTTCAAGGGTCGTGAAGAAATTACTGCTACTATAGTTTGGCTTTCATACTAAAGATAAAACAGCCTCATGAGGCACTGATCGGGGAAAAAGCCTTGTTACTGCCTCAGGCTGTTGATTCTCAATGGTAGCCGATATTACCCACCCTGCTGCACACAACTACCCTGCCTAAGGCCTTTCTTTGTTCTATTCAGTTCTTGATGCATTTATCTGTATGTTATTTCATCACTGTGATTTGTTTCATAAGGTAAACAAGGAAATGTCTATATCTCTGTTTGTGTTATCGTTTTCCTTTTTGTCTGATAAAGAACAGAATGGTGTTGTGTATGTTTTTGCACTAAGACAATCCCAGATTTGTGTCACATAGAAATCAAACTAACTGTAATGATATTGTTTCTCCTCACCCTTTCATCCTTACATGATCCATGTTTTCTTTGTTGTTCCATTGCTGTGATTTGAATTTGGTTTGATGCAATAACCCATAGTACTACTTACATGTTTGGGATTTTTCATTAAACACTACCTTTTCTTTTATTGTGTGATCATTTAACATAGAAAAACAATCCAACACCATAGCCCAGACCCTATTGCTGCATTGGGCCATTTTTAGTGGATAACATTTAAAACATTCTTGATGTGCTACAGGGTTTGTAGTAATTCATAATTCATAAACCATAAACTATAGAAGGAATGATTAGACTAGATTGGTTTATGCAACTTATTACTGTTCTTGCTATAGGTAGCTTAGGGGTGGTCGCAAGGGCTACAATTTGTTGATGAATACTGTTCAGTGTATTGCTGATGGTACCACCAAAGGATGATGGATGCAGTAGGCTAATCACCTTCTTCTTCTGTGCTTTCCCCATTGTAGATTTTTAGAAATCTCCACTCCCAAGATAGTTGGCAGAATCTACTTGATTCAGTTTATTGATTTGAATGGCTTTTTCTTGTAGGTGATGGTAATGATGTGGCATTTATCAACATTAAATTCCATTAGCCATTTGTTTTCCCATTCTTGCCGTTCATAAGGTTAGCTTGTCTAAAACCATGAATCTCTAGTATATATACAATCCTTTAAGTCACATACAGTAGTTATTCAGATACTCTAGGTGTCTTGTTCTAGACCATGGGGCTTGCCCCAACACTGCAGCTGTGTAGTAGGCCAAGGCGCAGACCGGTTCCAGTTTAGTTATCGATGTCATCCAGTCTAGGACTTGGGTCACAAGCCTTGCTTGATGATTGCCAGACTCAAAATACTACACCAATAACTAAAACCTGAAACTCAGTGTCAACACCTGTGTCGACTCTCATAAAGATCTTAACTGTCGAGGCTTTCTGTGTGGTATTAATGGGTTTAGGTCAAACAGACAAAATGGAACCTTAAAATCTTATTCATCATAAATCACTAAGATTTTATTGTTTTCCTACGTGAAAGCTTGGGGTCTTTTTGTCTCTTGGTGTTTCATTAGTATTACTGTAGGGTGTGAAATTTGGCATTAGTAGAAATGTGCTCTTGAATGATCTGTATACCTTTTCATGTTCCATAATATGTTTTGTATAGATAAGAACAAACATTGTAAATAATCATATGTGTAAATAGACGTGATCATAGCATAACAAAAGACATACAAACACACACACACACAAACTGGTTTGTTTGTCATGTTATCTCTCTCAAACACACACATACACACGCCTGCCTTTGTCTGATTTGTCTTGCCCTCCATTCTTCCAAAGGTTACAAGTGCCAAATTATTTATTCACCGTGTTTTGATGATGGATGTAACATGGTCAACGATTGGTGGTCAGTAGAAAATGTCATTGTCTGTCCATAGTTATCAAATACTCTCTCTCTCTCTCTCGCTCTCGTTCTCGTTCTCATTCTAAAAAAGACCAGTCAAATTTGATCAATACTTCATTATTAAGTTTAAAAATATGTTTGTGCATTTTCCTGAATTGGTTTTATTGATGTTGACTGTACCATTGAGATTAGGGGTGGAAGTTGCCAGTCAATTATTGTGGATAGAAGATTCAACTTTTGTATTCAGAAAGCATACATTGTGGAATAAGCACTTTTGTATTTGTGTCAAAAACTAAATAACATTGTTAGTTGCTATTGTAACCTCAGGATGCAGGGCCAGCATTGAGGGATGAGGATTCCATTCACAGGTGACATGTTGGATCTGTGCTTTGCTGGTCTTGCCAATTCCAAGCCATGGGTTACAAAGTCACCATTTCCCTTCATTTGGTCTCTCCATAAATAAAATATCACTGACGTTAACCTGTTGATGTGAATAAATGTCTTGATCACTACTTCTATTTCCGAGCCATGTAGTTGAAATTAAATCATACACTGGCAGATCAGCTCTAGTGGTTTAGGGAGGATGTTGATGCTTTCAGGTCTGGTGTTCTCATAGTGTAATGGGCAAATGACAGCTTGAATTGCTTCGTGTGTCTGGTGTTTCATTTCTGATTTTAGGTGTGGACCTAGATTGGGATTGGCACCAACAACACCATACAACAATACCATAACACCAATTTCCTCTCTAATCCCTCCACAGGTGACATGTGGGATCTGTGGTTTGCTGGTCAGCCCAGTCTCTGATTGATTTTTTTAACTACTTGTGTGTGTGTGTGTGTGTGTGTGATGTGTGATGTGTGTGTGTATGTGTGCGTTTCATACTTATAAATATACTGTAAAAATTTTGAGGTTAAATGTTATACTAGACCAGTGTCAAGTCTATGTAATATGAGATGTGTTATGAGAATGGTAATTGTAACTGAAACTGGTCTCTGTGTGTCATCAATGTTATTGCCCTGTCTGTTTTGGCGATGTTTTGTTGTATATGAAATGCTGATATATGTTTGATGGAGTAGGGAGATCACCACTCATGACTAGTGGCTTTGTAAATATATCCTTGTTGGAAAGCCTCTTCAATCTGCTGAATGTGTTGTGTGTGCTGTTTCGATGTGACGCATTTGTATCATATTATGAGTATGTTGTTTGACTTGATAGCATTTGGAGTTTGGAGTACAGGAGAAAACAATATGATTGGTGCTAATCTCTATGTACTCCCCCTCCCTCCCCCTCCTCACTCAGTCACTGCTGTACAAACCCTGAATGGCATTTTCCCCGATTCAAGTCATTGATATAAAGATGTGTGTTATTTGATCGTTAGTTTCAAAGTTAAACATTAATGACATGGATTTTGTGTGTAACAAGCTGTTGTGTCTTTCATCTCCTATTATTATTATGATTGTACTGTCTAAATGTAAATATGTCGTGTGTAGTAACAATTTTATGTCTGTGTTATGACAAGGAAATTAGTCGTAGATAGTAGATAGCATCTCCATATCATTATTGCCTCTGAGGGTTGGAGTAAGCCTGAAACACTGGAAGGGTGGGCGCTGAAATGACCTTTCTGTGTCGATAGAGCCCTAAAACAGCAACAAACAAACACTGGAAGCTTAGTGGTGGAAGACAAACTAGGACAATTAATGTGTTTGAAAAGTGGGTAAAATATACCCTTATAATTTACTATCTGTCCACTTAACTTTCTTTTCACGACACTTATTACCGACAGATTTAGTGTTGTTCCTTTTATCTCTCAATCAGTCTCTAGGACAACCTCATGGCATGGATCCAGCAAATGAAACTTTGGAATTCTCTTCGTCATTTATTGAAATTCTCTCTCTCTCTTTCTTCCTCCTTTCTCGTTTTCTTCTCTCATCCTTGATATTGCTGGGCTGCTTATTCATATCAATTTGTATAAATCTATCTTTAACAATTTCCTTATTTGTGCAAAAATGCAACAGAAAGGCAATGAAAGAATGAAGATGCAACTAACACAAATGTGGTCTTAGTCCTATCACTAGGGGATTGTGTGAAAGAGACAAGTAGCTCAAAATTTTCTAAACGAGTGTGATAGTGTTATTATTAATACACCTATAATGATATGTAATATGTTTGCTGTCATATCATCCCTTTATTAATACCACTTTTGTGGTGGGTGTAAGATTTTGTATGTCAATTATCAGGAGCCGAATTGCTATATTTAAGTTGTACAATGAACAAAACATGCTGGACTGGATGGTGTTGATGTTAACTTATTCTATGGTCACATATATTGTATACTAACCAGTAGATGTTTGTTTTCCTGCTTGTTATTGACTGTACCATACATTTTACCATAGCTCTATTACTGCTGACTGAACTATGTGACTTACCATCTCTACAGTTTGCCTGTGTCACAAATCTGGGACTGCCCTTTCATTTATATATATATATATATATACGGTATGTGAAATGCATTTGATATTACTAAAATAATAAAGTGTGTATTTTATCGAGTCTAAATATTGTTCGGAGTACAATATAATAAAGGTTGACCTATATGTTGATTGTTGTACAATTTCGTTCTGTGCCTAAATATAACATTAGCGTGTCGTGCCCAGTTTGTTTTCTTTACCACTAGTAAAGCTTTAAGTTATTAATTGAATTGTGAATGCATCAAACATTTAAAAACGTTAATTTTTTAAGACATACAGGATGGTATTTCACTCATATTATTATCCTAACATACATCTTCCCTACAATGACATGTAACAGTATAATGTGTTTGTAACATACATCTTCCCTACAATGACATATGTAACATTGTAATGTGTTTGTGATGGAAAGTGGAAGTAGCCTATCAATTTCGACATTTTTGCAGCCAGTTTCGAAGTATGTACCTGCAGCATGGAAGCTTTTTCTGAACTTCCGTCCCATTCATGCGTAAATGTGGCCACAAAGGCAAATTTTAGCTTGAATTAATATCGTATAATGTTGATTCTAGAGCAAAACGTAATGTGAATTAATATCATATAAGACGTAATGTGAACTAATATCCTATGTTGATTCTAGAGCAAGACGTAATGATAGAGTTGTTGATAGAGTTCTAATGTTACTTTGGTTTGAATTATTGATGTCATTTCATGTTATTTAACATTTACTATAGTGATTGTGTTATTATCATTATTTAATATCATTAATTATTATTATTATTATTATTATTATTGATATAGAGACATGAAGATTCACCATAGCTTGTATTGCTATTTATAAATAAGTACATACAAATAAATTGAATAATGCAAGTTACATCTAAAAATGTGTTGGTCCTTCTCAAATGTTTGTGTGTGTGTGTGGTATACTGGTGAAAATACAATGATTTGGGCAATTTTTCCAATTGTGGAATGAAGGAAGTGAGGAAGAGAACATCTTAGTCATAACAAAAAAGAACAGCAAAGTGAACTCAAAAGGACTACTCTCCATACACCAGTGCCTCATCCCTCATAAGAGATCTGAACCTTGACCAATTAGAAATAAGACGAAAACAGAATGAGGTTCTTTCTTTCTTTATCAATAACCTTTTAGTACCTTTTGGTATGAGGTTACAGCATTCTTTAAGATTGTGAAGGGTCATATGGATATTTCTGCTCGGTTATCCATCATTAGAGAAAGAACCAGAGGCCATCAGAATACATTCCATGTTCCTTGATCAAGAGTTGAAGCCCACTTACTCTTTGTGGGGGTGGTGAAGGTGGGTTGTGGAATAATGCAATGACACAACGGAGACGAGCTGATGTGACGTCATTACATGAGGAGTTGAAAAACTTTCACATCCGATATGCCTGGCCGGTGTAAACGGAAAAAAACATAATAACAGGAGAAAAACACTACAAACACTCCCGCAGTGGTTTTTTCCTAGGAAAAAGAGTCCTTGCCCAGGATTAAATAAAACGCTACCCCTGGGGGGAAAAAAACACTACCCTGGAAAAACAAACTGCGAAAGTGCGAGAATCAAAATAACTAGAGATAAAGCTTTTATATCAATACAAAGTAGAATAAAAATGACTTTGAATGATATGTTCAATCTTAAGTTTTGATAAGAGGTAAGATCTTAGTGGTAAATTGGGGGGGGGGGGGGTGGTGTCTTCCTATTTCTCCCCTCCACCACCTCTTCCTCCGCCTCTCCACTTCTTCCTCCACCTTCTCCTCTCCTCCACCATCTCCTCCATCTCTTTCTCCGCCTCTCCACTTCTTTTTCCTCCTTCACCTCCTCTTCCTCCTCCACCTTATCCTCTCCTCCTCCACCACCACCTCCTCTTCCTCCACTTCTCCTCCGCTACCGCCTCCTCTTCTCTCGTTGGTTACGTCCATTAGGTGTCTGGATAAAACGGTCGCCGAGTCACTTTTCTCACTCTTGCCAATATACGGTGTAGAATTGGTGGCATTGTTTGCATCGCCCGTTATTATACACCAGGGTGCGATCATTCAACTGCGTTCATTGATGAAGACCCTGTTGTTGATTGTTGGTTCCTTCATTAGCCAGTCAATTGTCATGATGAATAAAAATGATGACAGAGATACAACCATTGTCGTACTCCTTTTTGCAGGCAAGCTGTCAGCGAGTTCATCTTCGTTTGCACTCAAATATTTTGGGATTCTGTTTAAAAAATCTAAGCTAATGATGGGTGCCGGAAGTTCATACTCAAATTGGAAGAACAGAGAGAAAAATGTTTTTAAAAAACTTCCAATAAAGACAATATATAAATGATTTGAAGGGGAGCATGCACCAGAGAATGATGAGACAAGGTATGAAAATGTTATAAGTATAAGTGCCAGAAAAACACAGAAAAATAGCCATAGAAAGAAAAGTGGAAAAGACGACGGTGGGAATCGAACCCACACCGGGGCGTACAACAACACCGCCTAGCCGGAGACCGAGGCCACGCACTAACCAACTGAGCTAATTAGCCAGGAGGTCACTCAAATTGCGATCACGTCACGCCATCAGTAGGGGGCTGGAGAAAATCTCTTTGTTCTCCAAACATATTGGTATCCCTGTATCATTGTCTTTATTTAAAGTTTTTAAAAACAATTTTCTCTCTGTTCTTCGACTTAAAAATCTAAACAATCGTTATTATTTATGGCTGCGTTTATTCTCACCGGGGGTGAAAATAGAGAGTCAGTCTGCTCTCACCCGGGGTGAGAATATCCCATGAATCGCTATTCTCACCCAGTGTTCACCCGATGTCATGCCCTCCTCTTCTTAGTAGATATAATGATGTACATTTTTATAGCGCCCAATAGATAGGGTGGATGGATGGCGGACTCACTATAATTTATGACATTGTCCTTCCAGACAGATCCCAACTCCAACCCTAAACCCTAAACCCAACCCTAAACCCTAACCCAAAACCCTAAACCCTAAACCTATCCCTAACCCTAACCCTAAGCCTAAAATTCTTGGACGTTTTGAATGTGTCGTTCACCGGGTGAAAATAGCGAGTCAGTCTGGGCTTACCCGGGGTGAGAATATCCCATGAATCGCTTTTGCGACATCCATTATTTATTTACATTTCCCCCTCTAAACTCTACACGTTTATATTGTCCTCAAATCCGGGTAGTTTATTCTTTTTTTTTCTTACTTTCTTTATCAACTCCTGTTAGATACCCATCGGTGTCAGGTAGTTACTTAAAAAAAATATTATTAATCTGTCCTCTGACAATAATTCAGAATTATTATTTTCAATTCAGTTTTAAAAGCACGATGAAATATGATAACGATTGATCAACTGGTTAAGGTACTCTCCTTTTGGTCAAACTTGAAGAGTTCTGCATACTGCACACCAAACGCCAAAACAGCCAAATACGATACACATTACACACACCAACCACCAGCTTTGCAGGCGTTTCATTTCATTACAATAGCACATTGATTGTTCTCTCCATCCTCACATGTTTATTATAGGACACACAACAAACGAATTCGGTAGCTGGTAAAACTTTAAAGATAAACTTACACTCAATTTAAGTTTTATCAAAACATTGAAAACAAAATGTCGAAAGGCCAAAAGAAGCCCCCAGATCAAAAGACGTTTGAATTCGGACCGTGGATTGTCTCATCCTGCAAGTCTCATATCTTGGAGTCGGAGGGAGATCAACGAATAAAGTATGTGTGTAACTTTTTTTTACCATTTAGACTAGCTAAGTGTAGAACTACCTTAGATTTTCTATTCCCTGGCCTTTCTTTTTAGTTTCTGTATTCCCAAATAGACTGTCTATTTTATATTTTTTGACTTCATTTATTAACTCTATTTCTTTACCCTTAATGGCTCTAGTATTCCATGTTCCTATGTTCGTAGTCCTTTTCCATGCATGAGTTGTCACCGTGTAATCAATCCTTGAGTTGGGCATATATATATCGCCGTGGCTGCTCGTACGGGCCCGTACGAGGAGAACAAATTCTACCTGTACGTGACCGTACGAATAGCCTGTAT
>JARBEQ010260140.1:0-10523 GCA_030265355.1 Tritonia tetraquetra
GTGTCGCTGCCGGGATTCGAACCCGGTACCTTTCGCTTCAGAGGCGAGAACCGTACCTCTGCGCCACTGGGACCCCCAGTTTATAGCCCATCTCTGATAAAACTTGATTCCATAAGAAATCTACAGGGCAAGAGCCATAAAAGCTCTGAAAAGTCCAAAGGAAAAATCCCCATTTCAATAATAACCCAGGACCTTCTGCGCACTCAACCCAGGTGTAAAAATGGGTACCATTTCTCAAATGAGAGTTGGGAAAGTATCTGTGATAGACAATTTGTCACTTGTCAACTTCACGCTACAGAGACTGGGTTAAGCTCTGGCGCGTAAGCTGAAAAGGCTTAAAGACATACTTTTTAACTTACTTTTTTTGATGCGCACAAAGTGAGTATGTTCCCAAATATGCTATGACACCCCCTATTATTGCTGCAATATATCCACATGTAAAAAAAGGCATTGAGAAATCTAAGATAAATAACAGCACGACATCACACATAAAAAAATCATTTTAAATTGAGATGTGAGAGAAAAAGTTTTGAAACTTTTTTGTCAATTAATGTAATTACCTAACTAACTAAAAATTAGAGTGGATCTCTAAAAACAAAGTTCTTTTACCGCATATTTCTTGGCCAAATCCCTTAAAACTAAAGTGACAGCTTTTGTTGACGTTTTGGTGGCGGTCAGATAAGACGGGTGGCTGCTTCGAAGAAGTGCTTGCATACAATTAAAACAGGTATTGGGCCCCATGTAGTGAAGGAAGGCTGCGGTTAGTGGGTAGAGGATTGGACAATATAAGATGTCAGGGTTAAGATGTCCAATGACGTTGATGACCATTTTGACCGTGTGGATGCCGTAAGTGTTGAGATGATAAGTAGAAACCAGTTTGGGATCGACAAAGTGAGGCAAGGAAATATTGTCGTCAGCTGCATTAAAACAAATAAGAATTGAGAGGGGGAAAAATGGGATGAGAAAGAGAGAACTGTGATTAAAATCAATTTCCGAAATTGGGATGAAGGTAAAAGTATTATTATCATTATTACCACCGCTACGATTATCATTATTGTTGTCAATAAATAACTTCGTAAGATGATCTTTGCATTGGGATCATCAAACGCACTTATTCTAATACTTCAGGCCAATTTGAACTTGGAGTAAAGGAACACTTATCCATTCAGCCAAGCATCACCCATCTTGATCCAGAGTATTTCTGGCCTTAGGTTCAATATAGGACTGGCTCCTAAATGGCAGAGAATTAGATAAGAAAGGTACAGATATCATAAATTTCAAAACATACTATTTGGCGACTGGGGTCCCAGTGGCTCAGAGATATGGTTCTGGCCTTTGAAGTTAAGGGTACCAGGTTCGAATCCCAACAGCGACAATTGTCTTTCTTCATAAAACTCCGTATAAACCTATTTGCCACTCCCCTGATCCTATGAAGGTAGGTGGGATCAAGAACCTAGTCCCATTGAAGACGGACAATAAGTTCTGAGGTCCTGTGTGAAAGTTGTGCACGTTAAAGAACCCTTGGCAGTTGGAAATCGAGAAGAGTAGGCCGAAAGGCCACTGTCAGGGCAAAATCAATTCTTACCACAAAAAATGTCACAGTGGGCTAATCACCTGCTTGGCCTAATATCTTGATCCAGTGTAAATCCGCCTCATAGTGCAGGCCCTACACTGTAATGGTAACAGGGAACTGGACAAGAAAGAAGACTATTTGGCGACTGAAAAAATGAGGAACAAGATGGTTTACAGGAGCGCTTGCATTTAGTGTCCATGATACCAATAACCATGATATAAATCTTCCTATTTTTACTTACAAGATTGCTTTTTGTAGAGATCATTGGCCATTTCTTCAAACAGATTTCCTCCAGCTTTTATGAGATGAACACATAAATTCTCCCAGAGACGACGTCTGGCATCACTTTCTGCTGGCCATCCTGACCGTCGTAAAAATAACTTGAGATTTTTGTGAGAGGCAGATTTCAGTAAAATAAGTAGGTGATCTTCAAATTTCCCTCCAAATCGATCTTCTGGAAGCAACAATTGATAAGTAATTATGTTCATGGCTTATTCAAAATATAGTGTAATTAATAAAATTCATTAAAATAGCCCCAAGCTGCAAATTCTTCACATAGAGCTGTGGGGTAGTTGCAAGAGCAACTCTGTAATTTGCTTCTATAGGCCTTTTCTGACGAAATTCTGCAGCATTGTGAACATCGTTAATTTTCATCTGTTTGTTAGAAATCCTTGGATCCATACAAATCTGCACTAGTGCTTAGGAGGATCATACAAACAATAATTCATTAAAAATATCAGTGATATTGTCCAAGCTAAGTAAACAATCAGCACACATACGTATGAGAGACATTTTATAATTCTTTTTAAAAATCCAATTCTCAGACGAGTCTTGGGAGAAAGTGACAAATTGTCACTTGTCCGCTTCACGCTGACAAGCTTGGCCCTATGAGCCTTAAAGGCTCTTAAGGACATACTACTTACTAGTTTTAAAAAATCATAGTGCTTAGAATTTGTAGCAGTGATAATATTTACCACTATGACACTCCAAAAGCAACCAAAATCGTTAAGTGGGCTCTATGACTATGACGCCTCTCTGGTCATTCTTAATTTATTAATTTTTAAAACAATTAACACACTTGATATAATAAAACAACAGCAACAAACAAAAAGAGAAAGAGAACCAACTTTTTTATAACCATACCTGTCTGAGGGTTCTGATGTCCCAGCGAAGAACTGAATGATTCTAAATCCACAAACTCTGAAAACGCTACACCCAACTCAAGAGAATTTTCAAATATAGATGGCTTCCCATCATTCCCTATCTCACTTGTCTGCATTTTGTCAAGAAACGAGGGTGATGATCCGTCCTCAGACAGCTGAGAATATTTACTGCACACACCTTGATCTTCCCCGTCTGCATCAGATGATGGCTGAGCCGGGGACCGCAAGGAGTCTAACTCCATGTCCAACGATGTACTCATAAGGGTAGAGTCATCTTCCGAAGACAGCTCAGTCTTAGCAGGTGATGGAAGAAGGGGAACTTTATCATTACGTTTGGCTCCTTGTTGACTCTTTTTCAGCAGGTCTTTCACCAGAGAATGGTCACTAAATAGTGGAGATTTTTCTGATTCAATCACGGGGCCAGGCGATTCATTCTCTGGTGTAAATGCCTGGTTGTTTCCATCCTCAGGCTTGAGAAGGTTTTCATCCTCTTTAAGAGTAGGAGAATCGATCAACTGATCTGCATCTGAACTCCCAAGGCCAAATTCAGAAGCTTTATCAGATACAAAGACAAAGGAATGATCATCACTATCATGTGATAAATCCATTTCTAGGCCATGGTTCGTTGATTTCAGCTGATCTTTATTCATCTCCAAACTGTTGTCATTGCCAACATAATGAATCAGGGGAGAGAAATTTCCTTCTACTGCTTTAGCTGTGCCATCCTTTTTAGTCAACTCTTCATCATCGTGAAGAGCCTTTGAGGAGTATTCTCCATTACTTTGAACAACTACCAAAGGACACAAAAGGTTATTTGTACTTTCCTCCTTTTCATTCTCAGGTCTTGAATTTATGCCCTCATCATCACACCCTTCATGCTTTGAGTGATCATCTTCTTTGAGTATTTCATAGGCATCCATTGTATCAGATCATCATCTCCGATGTTTGACCAAGGTAAAGGAGAATGTTAACACTAAAGAGTTTGTCACGGCATGTTATCGCTTAAATGGTATACACTATAAAAAGTGACATTAATGAAAACATGAATCAGTAGTAGTCCTTCATTTTGAACTTCACACATCTTTTCTCTCACTGCAAAGAAAATATATATCAATCATATTAACACCATTTTAATAAAATATTAAAGTGCTACTGATAATGAATTTTAATATAAATAAAACTAAGAATATTTTAATCATTCAAAACTCTAGATAAAATTTGGTAGGATATTGTGTATATATTTATTTGTAACTCTTATGTCAATGTCAGTATGATTCACTAAACTACATTGAAAATATCTTGGGATGAATGACAAAAGGGTGGCCTTCCAATTAAACATTATATTGTTATGATTATTGTGAAAAATGGTAATCAGGGTCTTTGGTCGTGATTGAGAAGATAAGGGTCTATGGTTGTAATCAGGGTCTATGGCTGTAATCAGGGTCTATGGTTGTAATCAGGGTTATGGTTGTAATCAGGGTCTATGGTTGTAATCAGGGTTATAGTTGTAATCAGGGTTATGGTTGTAATCAGGGTCTATGGTTGTAATCAGGGTTATGGTTGTAATCAGGGTTATAGTTGTAATCAGGGTCTATGGTTGTAATCAGGGTCTATGGTTGTGATTGAGAAGAAAAAGATACGGGTCTATGGTTATAATCAGGGTCTATGGTTGTAATCAGGGTCTATGGTTGAATAAAACAGTTCTAAACTTGTCAGTGTTACGCCCTTTTCAACACAGAAAGGTCCAGAGAAAAAATCTTGAAGGGGTTGCTTTTACTTTGTGTCCAGAAGGTACTGGATTCGAATCCCGGTGGCGACCCTGGGATTTTTCCTTTGAACTTTCTATAGACCCTGTGGATTTCATACGAAATCAAATTCTATCAGAGATGGACTATAAATCAGAAATCCCACCTATATAATGCATTGCATAAAACTAACAACATAAATTTTTTTTCACAAAGCAGGATTCAAACCCTAGACCTCAGCATCCAGAAGTGAGTGACTAAACCACTGCGCTATTGATGCCCCCAAGGATCTGTGGTTGAAATTCTAATTGAGATAGCAGATTTGAAAATGGACCCTGACTGACAACAAAATCGAGTCAGTTGGAAGACTAGCCTTTGGGGTGAAAAACAGAGTTTATGGTCTGTGACAGTATAGTATAAGTATTAAAGTTGAAGCAAAGAAGATCAGAAGTAGCTGCCTTTGCTACCACCTTCAGCATATACTGGGGAAATTTATCACTTCAGGCAAATTAAAACATCAGGTTGATCATTCAAATCAATCAGAGAATGAAGGAAATTTAGCAACAAGAGCTAATAAAACCAGACACTCCTTAACCAGATCCATTGCATGTCACATGGGTCAAAGTGAAACTGACTACCTTTTCCTACAAAGACTGAGCAAGGAAAATAAAAACTCCAGCTGGCATATAGCTCTTCGGGTCACTGGAGCAACCCCACCACATCAGGGTTTGGACAAAAGGTGTGTGAATCACTTTTTAAGCAGCAATTTCAATCAACTGCAACTGTATTAAAATGGGTCCATGTTAATGATTACCTTGTGATATCTAGAGTCAAGATTTTGCATTTTAATCTGGTTAAAGATGTGAATCACATATTTATGCAGCTTTTTCCATATTTCATCTACTACTACTACCCAACTAATAATCATATGGGTATATGTTAGTGATTACCTTGTGGTATCTAGAATCTAGATTTGTGTTTCAATCTAGTTCAAAGTGTTGTCAATTGATAAAGAGATTAGTTTGAAAAAAGGATGAGAGGAATTTAAATCTATGGGGTGGGGCTGATGACAGTATTATCATAGACCTCTTTTTTTAATAAAGCCTAAGAAAAAGAGGTTTGTCATCAGAAAAGTTAACACTTGCACAATAAGACAGTTCTAGTCTACTTAGTCATAGTCTAATAATTGCTTTTCACTTTTTAAAAAGACCTCTATTTTAAATCATTTTAAAAAAGAGACAATCACAAAATGGAAAAAAAATTGTCAGCAAAACTCTTCTTTTAATTAGAAAAAAAAAATTGAAAACTCCATTCACACCATGGAGCTTCCAAAGAAAAACATATGCCTTTGAATAAGTAATTTCGTAATTTTCTTTTGACCGGCACTATGACTATGATGAGCACGCGACGTGATGAGTTTCAGCTGAGGTGTCAATATGTAATTTTTTCTCTTCAAATTATTGGGGCTGGGGGATTTTAGACAGCAACTCACCTCCCACTTGCCTTTCAACCCAAGTGCTTGTACGGATGCAGACTCATACAGACAATTTTTTAGTGTACCTTATAATTTGCATAATCGATACACGCAACAATATCACTTATCAACCTCTTGCACTTTCTTCAAATGAAGGCTTTTTAGCCGAAAGCGGTCGATATGATCGATTATGTCTCCAACAGAGGACTTTCTTGCTTGTTGTTGAACTCTTCTAGAGCCAATGGTAAATTTAGTTACCGAAAGAAAATGTCTCTATACATTTAATTTAGATATGATATAAGCAGAGACTGTACTGTAACGGTCTCTGATATAAATAAGCAAATGATAATAAATAATAATTAATGGCATTTATATCATAGCACATATCAACATCAAGTGCACTATGCGCTTACCTAAGCAAAAATGTTAAAATGATAACAACAACTTAGACTTTGAATGTATTAATATATAGGCTAGAGCGCCCCTTGAAACTGGGCCGCCTATTTGCCTTTGGCGATTTTAAACGTGTAACAGTGAAATGGGGGCTGCTGGAAATTAAGATTAATTAATAAGAAGGGTAAGGAAATGCATAAACTTCCAAATGTGACAACAGCTAACGGAAAAAAATGGGTAAAGAAATCTCATACAATTCGATTAAGACCTGTCGCCAAGCAAGGTAAAACCAAACTGACTAGGAAATGAGAAGATGATTGTGGAGCGTAATCACTTTTCTGATCACCCTAGTGAAATCCTCCAAATTGAATTTACAAAACCAAAGACATGCCAACGCACCATCACCTATTGTAAAACTTTAACCTATATAATTTCAGATCTGTTATCTACAAGTCGAGAATGGCAGAATTTGTTTCAGAAGCTCATTCTGTTGAAGGGAAATTCAATATTTTGAACCGAATAATTTTGAACATTCTCAATAAACATGCGCCCCTAATCATGTAACACCATTGTTAGAGAAGCATAACCTTGACTGCGAATACCAACCTGAAAAATTACCGGCATGTGTCAAACCTGAATTTTATTTTCAAAATATATTTTTTTAAACTGGTGGTTAGGAGACTTCAGGAACACATAGTTGACTACAATCTCAGCATCAAGAATCAGTCTGCATACAGAGCTGGGCATAATACATAAACAGCACTGTTACGAGTTCACAGTGACATAATCAACTACCTCAACAAGAATGAGAACGTCGTCCTACTTTTTCTAGATCTCAGTGCTGCATTCGAAACTGTAGATCACGAGATATTGCTTTACAGAATGAAGCATGTCTTCGGCATGTCTGGCATAGCCCTCGATTGGTTTTCAACTACTTGACTAACCGGACACACAGAGTTGTAATTAACGGCAACTGCTCATCCCTCATGGCCCTAAAGTTAAAGTTCGGCGTTCCGCAAGGGTCAGTCCTCAGTCCATTTTTGTTCACGATCTACACAACCACACTGAGCGACATTCTGCAATCGCATGGAGTTGACTATCACCTGTATGTAGATGATACTCAGCTGTAACTGCCACTGTCAACGAATTCGCAGCTGTCAACAATGGAGGCCATCACACGTGTACACGATATCAAATCATGGATGACCAACAACAGATTGACAAGACAGAATGCGTTGTATTTAGTAAAAAATGAAAATATTTAAAATATCTTAAAAGAAAGAAAGAAAGAAAGACAGAAAAAGAAAGAAAAAGAACTAGGCAGAGCATTATGATTAATATAACAATTAACAATGTTATCATCTCTAAATCACCTGTTGTCAGAAATTTAGGCGTTTATTTTTATGACTATTTGAATATGCAAAATCATTTCACAAAACTATATCAAACTGTTCATTTACATCTTAGGAACATCAATCGTATACGAGATCTGCTTGATGATGACATAATTTGTAAACTCTTGATCTATTCATTGATTATTAGCAGAATTGATACTCAGATTTGAGATATTGCAGCAAAGAAGCTAAAAACTGGATCCAACACTGGTGCGATAAGATATGATGATGAGCAGAATTGATTACTGTAAACCTCTTTTCTACGTTGTACCGAAAAACTCTTTGCAAAGGCTGCAGAAGCTCCAAAATAATGCCTCAAGGCTAATATCACTAGGACCATGAAAATAGAGCACCTGTGTTGCAGTCGCTTCACTGGCTACCCGTGGAAAGAGGGTTGACTTAAAGATTGCTTGCTTTGCTTTTAACTGTATTCATGACTGTACACCTGTTTACTTGAAATCTTTAGTTGAAGTCTATAAATAAACCTTTTTTTCACAACGATCGTCTGATTCCTTAAAACAATCTATCTCTAAATCTAAGCTTTCCGATCGTGCTTTTCACATAATCAGCCCCTGTTGTTTGGAATTCTCTCTCTCATCCAAAACTAGAAACTGTAAAACGTTTTTTTTTTTTTTGTTTTTTTTTAGAAAATCATTAAAAACTGAACTCTTTCTTTCTTCGTATCTGTGAATGATTTGTTTTCACTAGATATTGTTACGTCGTGATGACATTGTCAAGCGCCTTATGTCATCTTGATGGAGTTAGGCGCAAAAAAAAATATTCATAATAATATCCAGGGGTTACCAAGACTGAATGATAAGGTCTAGTACTGTTATCCTTACAATTATTATAGACTGTCTCATAGACTCTCTGGTTAAAATGTCTGAGCACGATGTTATTATCATAAAAGTCCTGGAGTTCTACAGCACACATGTCTCTGTAAAGAGCCGTTGATTTCAATTGCCTTGGTTTGAAGCCCATGCACAGTATCATGGGTGCCACAGAATGGAGAATGTGACCTCGGAGCGAGTGAGGGGGTGGGGGGGGGGGAGAAATAGAGAGAGAGAGAGAGAAAGAGAGAAAGAGAAAGAAAGAGAGATAGAGAGAAAGAGAGAAAGAGAGAGAGATAGAGAGAGAAAGATAGAAAGAGAGAGATGGAGAGAAGGAGAGAAAGAGAGATAGAGAGAGAAAGAGAGAGAGAAAGAAAGAGAGAGAGAAAGAGAGAGAACGAAAGATAGAGAAAGAGAGAGAACGAAAGAGAGAAAGAAAGAGAGAGAGAAAAGGAGAGAGAGAGAGAGAGAAAAGGAGAGAGAGAGAGAGAGAGAGAGAGAGAGAGAGAGAGAGAGAGAGAGAGACGACGACGACGACGACGAAACACGAAGTTACTGAAGCGAAAACCATCTCAGCCTTCAAACTCGCTCTCACACCTGTGCCAACAATTTCATAATCTAGGAATGTTATTACAAATTCACAACGGTGTGTGTCGTCATCGTCGTCTTTGTCCTCGTAATAATCACCAATGATGTACCCATGTAGACCGGTCCCCCAACTAGGGGGTTTCCACATTATCATGGCGAAGAAGAAGAACTCTAAATAAACGAAGACATACAGGCGAAAGCAATATGCATGGTACAAATAGAAAGGTCAATAGCTAGAGATGGAAAGATATATAAATTAAATGTGTAGACAGTGGGGCTTCTATGTAGAGATAGCTAGATGAAACAGTGAGATAGTTTCACCGAAAGAATGATAAATTATAGGGAGTTTGCAAATTTCAAACAAGAAAAAATAGTAATTAATATCATCTGGTTATCTTTTATAATTTTATAGGCTTTCTACGTGATTTCAGTGACATATTTCTTCCATTAATTGATAACAAAAATGAGGTCAAGTAAACGAACCACGAATAAGTACACACACTCTGGTGGCGATACCGTAAAAATAAATAGTACAATGAAATAGGGGTTGCTGGAATTTAAAAAAAATATCGAATAAAAGAGGTTAGGAAATGTGTAAACTTCCAAATGGGACAAAGCACAGGGACGTATGATATTGCCCTGTTATCAAAGTGGGATCTAGACAAGGAAGAAGTGTACAGGACCATATCCATACACTCAGGCAATTAAGTGAAGCGTCAAATAGATATGATAAGAAAGTTCATGCTTGCTTTATTGATTTACAAAAGGCATTTGATTCTGTGAAAAGGAACCCCTCAAAGAACACGATGTCAATAACAATTTGGTAGAAGCAATAAAATCATTTCATATGAATCCTAAAAGTACTGTCCAGATTGCAAACAACATGAGTTCAAAATAGACGTAGGCGTTAGATAAAGTTGCATCCTTAGTCCATTGTTGCTTATAATAATACTAATGGATTAGATATAAATGCAGTGAAGAGGTATGGGGGCCCTACAAGCTGGAATGTGGAAATTAAAACCAGTTCAGCTAATAATGTTAGCATTTGCAGATGGCTTAGTGATATTTGGAAAAACTCAACAAGATCTACAGCACAACCTAAATATTCTCAACAGGGAATTACAGAAAAGAGGTCTGAACATAAATACAAAGAAAACAAAGACTATGCTAATTAGTAGAGAACAAAATAAACATGAAATCAAACTTGAAGGAGAGGTATTGGAACAGATTGATAGCTATAAATTCTTTCTTTCTTTATCAATAACCTTTTAGTACCTTTCGGTGTAAGGTTGATAGCTATAAATACCTAAGAGTAATGATCAAGTCAAATGGTAGTCTGAAAGAAGAAATAAATCAGAGAATC